>CM061232.1:45680759-45787635 GCA_030844895.1 Ambrosia x helenae | reverse complement strand
CGGAGCCTAATCAATATCATGAACACTTTCAGTAACTTCATGCTTCATTTTGGAGTAACTTCTTTTTCTGGTTTTATGCAAAAAAGCATCAAAGACAGTAATTGTTTGCTTAAGAATCTTCGTTATATTTATTATATACATTTTTACTTGAGTTCGTAGTTTAATTTAGAGTTATCATTGATGGAATTAGTAGTTTATTTGCTATTACCTGTTGGGCCACTTTCTGTCTAGGTCACGCCTTTCTCATCCTCGTTGATCATTGTTCTTGCTTTTGTGCGAAATAATACATGCTCTTTTACACCTTAAATTATCGTGTAAGTTTAGCGTTTGCTCGAGTCTAAATCTCCTAAAAGCCTGATCGGAGTTGACTGTTTTGTTTTTACTTTTGTGAATCTCTAGGCGGTTTGTCTTCTTTCTACCTGATCATTTATTTGTTCTCAAGCATATGTAAATCTTGCTTTCTGAATTCTATGTTTTTATGTTGTTGGTTTTGATGGTTAGTGTTTATGATGATGGTCTGCAAATGCGACCACCAGTAACTGAGATGTCACTGGAATCATCTACTGGTAGTGAAATTGGTAAAGTGCTCACCTTAATGATGCTTTAGAAACCTTAATTTTTAGAATTCCTAAGCTGTTTACATTTTTTTATTGGTTTGACTATGATTTTCGCAATTGTTCGTATTTTGACTTGGTTCTGGTTCAAAACAGCCAACATAAAAGAACAAAACCATATGTCAAATGAAAAAAACATCAACATCCCAACGTTGTCCAGTAGTATTGTATGTACACAAATCACCAAAAAACCCATTGATAGACTCTGACCATGATGATGATTAATAACCACCTATAGAAACGAGGCTGTTAACACAGTCAAATATGTGATTTTTGGTTGGAATGCTTTCAACCCATTTCTATTGTTTCCTTCAGGCTAGCTTTTTTTTATTTTATCTGTTTAATTTCCATTGACAAGAAAAGGCAAATTATCAGTTTGACCCGTTAAGTGATGAAACATAACTACAATAAACCCATTCTTTAAAAAAAAATGGGTCATAATTCTCACCTCTACAATATATTAATGAAAGTTTTAAGTTATGCTTTGTCAAATGCTTAATGCATAAGAATTCATGAAAACTTGTGTCATCGGCAAGTCTTGTGGACTTGTCAATGAACTCAACAAAGTCAAGTTGTATAGGCAAGCGTAGCGTTGACAGTTAGTCTTGTTCTTTTGGAAATTTTAGCTACGCATACACAATTACAAGCTACAGTTGAATCAAAAGCTGAAACAGGGATTTGGCTCTCAATTCATGTTAGTTCTTTGATTTGCTTTAACTAAATTTAAGTTGCAACACATTGTTATGCGGTGAGATTATCAAACTGCAACTTAATTGTATTTGAGCTTGCAATTTGTTCAAGGTATAGTTTGACCGGTTTTGACTATAATAGCTAGATAGATACGCCTTGTAACGACAAACCAAATAGGCCAGTTGATTTTACCGGTTTGTGGGTTTTGTGGTTTGGTTTCAGCGGCTTGTATCGAGTTTTTATATTTAATTGATATATACAAATAACTAGGCAATTAACAAAGGGGACACAAACAAATTTTCAAGTATTCAAAGCTTGACGAAAAAAAGAATAAACTTTGACAATAAAGCAAGAACACATCCATTGATACTTTTGGATCAAACTGTCCAAAAGATACCATCTTTCTCACAAGATGTAAAATGGGTCTGCATCAATAGCAAGATCAATAGAAATGCAGAGTGCAGATTTTTTATTTATGAGAAATTTGTGTCTTAATAATTTTTGTGCACACATTTGATATTAGATTAAATTGAATTTTACGTTTGATCCATTTTTAGACATCATAATTGAATCTGATATCACCGGAACACCCGCCGCAACGCGCGGCATTCTCACTAGTATTTCTAAAAACAATGGGAGTTCAATGCAATTGATTTTCATGTATCTTTTGAATTGTGAATTAATAAAAAAGAAACAAATACATCTAAGGTTTACATCCATATTTATTTTTAGTTTAGTATTATATAAATTATGACTTAATTCATATCATTAATCATTATTAGTTAAAGTTACATTTCATGACTTGAAAGATTTAGCTATATTTGAAAATCAGTTGAAATGAACCCAAGGTGACAAGGTCGAATATAATGATGTATACATTATTTTAAGGGGAAATAGATGTAAATACTCCCAACTATCGTCTATTGGCGGATAATACTCACAACTTTCACTTTGACTATTAGCACTCTCAACTTGCAACTTATTTTCTTCCATCACCCCAAAACTAACGGAGATCTAACCTGATTACTCTTCGTGGCACAAAATGTAAACACTTAAACTTAAGGGACAGCCTAGGTGGCAAAAATGTAAAAACCTAAATTAATTATTTTTATTTTAATTACCAATAACCCCGTCTTTCTGGTGATCAAATCCCCTCTCTCTGTCTCTTTCTCTCTCCTTCTCTCCAAAACATCACCACCATCTGCCACCAACCCCCCCACCCACCACCATCTGCCACCAACACCATTACCAACACACAACACCACCATCGGTTACCACTGTCACAACCGGTTGTCAACCATCGACCATCACCCACCAAGTTCCGCCATGAAATCTTGAATACTCAGATAAAATCTTGAAGAAATTGACAAAATCTAATTAGCTTAAATTCACAACCTTTATCGATAAAGACATTATAGGTTTATAAGGGGTGGAGGATCAAAAGCCACTAATTTTTATTGTATCATGTTTTAGTTTAGGCTTTTAGCTATTTGAAAAATAATGATTAATTTGATGGTAAATCCATCCACAAATGTTTGGTTTTCCAAACCCTTCAAAACAATACTAAAGTCATCATCATAATAATATATAAATAATTTTGAAATTAACGAATTCGTGGTAACGTTTTTATTTTAATGAATAAAAAATTAGAAAAAGAAGCCGATAATCGGTTGAACAAAAACATAACAATTAACAATTAATATGCATGTGATTCATGGTATTATCATAGTGACGTGTTGGTGTTTGTGGAAAGCGAGAAATGCCAAGTTTTTAACCGTTAAGACATCAAGATTATTTAGATCGTGACGAGTGTGAAGTCTTTGGCCCTTTTGTTGTTTAATATAAAAACCTAATTTAATAAAAGGAATGATGTAACTATTCGTTGCACATATTGTAATTTGGGTGTTCGTTTTATGCGGTGTTCGCTTTTAGGACTTGCAAGGGTGTCAAATGAAAATGAAAGTTAGCGTTAAAAAAAAAAAGAATAACGTACTAACGTCTCAAAATTATCATAACTATACCATTGGCTCCACATGAATTGGAAAACATCCATAAATCATATTCATACTAATAATATGCAGATCTAGATCGGGACTTGAGGCATCAAACACAAAAAAAAAAAAAAAAAAAAAAATTATACGTGTTACAACGATCAACAAACCATCAATCTATCATACATCAAAATAAAACGTTAAGAAAAACCAGAACCAGAACTAAAACCCGAACTCGAACCCGAACCCAATTTACACTAGAAACACGCGATGAGTGGCGGTCGATGTAGACATAAGTGGAGAACGAAGCTTGTATATATTAGGATTTAGGATATGATCAAATCATGTGTCGGTAAAATAGAAGACAGGCTGAAGGGCAAGGTGGAGTAGCATGAAGAAAACACATGATGCTGAGACGAACGCCACCACATAGACTAACCGGAGAGCCATCGACGACGTCGTATATTAGTAGTTCTCAGATCTAGATCTCGCCGAGAGAGAGAGAGAGAGATTTGGTTGTTCGAATTTAAAATTGTGAGGGAAGAGTGAGAGTGTGGGAAGTTTTGCATTAAGTCGGTTGTGGTTAACCATACACGTGTTGTTCACTGGAGGTTTTGTTGGATCTTATCGTCACCTTGACACTTACTATTTTTAGTAGTGGATCTTATACTTTACGTTTTGTAAACTATCATGTTGCAAAGTGTTAGCCAGTTTACGAACATGGGTGCATTTAATAGGGTGTTTGGATATGCTTCTTTATAGCTAGGACCGGACCGGATGTTGTATCGGTCTAGTGTCGATTGAACCGAATGAAAGAATCAAACCAGATAACTTTGTAAATATTATAAAAATAAGTAGGGTAAAATGAGAATAAGTTATTTAAAAAATCCGGTTCAATCTCCTGATTTTCCGGTGTTACCCCGGTTCAGTACTTCAAATTTGATCCTAACACCCTAAGTGGACTGGCTAAGACCCCGTTTGTTGGTCTGACTGGCCGGTTCGAGTTTCAAAAACATTGGTTTCAATGCAAAGTGTTTGCTGTCTTAAGACTACTAGAGGTGAAGTAAAAAGGAAACAAGCTGCAAGTTTTAAAATCTTCATTCATTCAGGTTACATGTCCACAGAAGGTTTGGTTAGCGGCAATTTTAAATGGGTCGCAAAGCAATAGAAGTTCGTAACAGGACCGATATTTATACGCTGGTTTTAAGTCAACAGAAGGTTTGGTTAGCGGCAATTTTATATGGGTCGCAAAGCAATAGAAGTTCGTGACAGGTCCGATATTCATGCGCTGGTTTTAAGGTTGGGTATGGGGCTTTAAAGGTTTCCGGATCAGATTATGTGCAGCCTGCAGTTGCTATGGAGGTGCAGTCAAAAAAAATATTTCGGTGCTGATAACTCAGAGGTTCCCATATGTCTTTCTGTTTGGTGGTTTTCACTGCAGTCCGATTCGTGTCATTTGTACGATTGCGTGTCTGGATTACTAAGGTTTAATTGGGGAGTCAAGTCATTTGTATATGTCTGGTCATGGGTTGTATCGGTGTGCAAATCCGTGTTGTTCTATTTCGTGTAGTTAGGGGGGTCGATGTATCGTGTTTTTGAGTTTGGGTACGATATGTTGAGCGACATGGGGTGGATTGTATATTGTTGGCCAGCTTCTTGTTGTTCGTTTGGGTTTGAATAAAAGTTTCATTTGGCTTGTCAAAAAAAAAGGTAAGGGAATGGGTGAGAGATATGGATTAGGTTAGTTTATTGAATTTGCTATATGTATTATTTTCTAATTACCAGCATCAATAAGTAATAGGATCATAGGATGAGTTGTGAAGAACTTAGGATTTAGCGTTACATCTCTTTCAAGTCATCTGGCAGTCCTTCAAAAAGTTTTTTTTTTTGTACGGCGAATTTCAACTTTAGCGGTGCTTCATCGGACCCCCTTCCGGGGAGCCCACTGCCCCACTCTAGCCAGACTATGTTGTCTTAACCGGGCCCACACTGGTATCAGAGTTTGGTCTGGCATACACTGGGAAAACCGAAAACCCCACCGAGACCAGCCCGGCAAGGGGAGGGCATGCGAGTTGCTCCTAATGGGAGTCGAACCCGGGTCTCATGGGTAAAACCAGGATGCCTCAATCATGTTTCCATGGCATCATTGGCTTTTAAAAAGTTATTTTATAAGTTTTTTGCCTTTGATCTTGACTCTAAGTGAACGGCGGACCGTGTATTTTTTAGGCGGATAATGTACGATTTTTTTGTAAAGGAGTGTGCTGGTCTCTTTTAATTTTCTATATTGATTTAGTGCAAAATTTTAGTAGTTTCTTATTTTGTTTAATATGGGTATGAGCTTGGAAGGCAGCCAGCAAACACCAAGATCTCCAGCAGCAAGACTGTTAGGAGGGTTAGGGTTCGTGGTGGTAATGTCAACTGGCGGTAACTACTCATGGGAAGTGAGGCTGTCACGCGTAAGACCTGTATATTGGATGTGCTTTACAATGCATCGAACAATGAGTTGGTCAGAACTCAGACGCTTGTGAAGAGCGCAATCGTTTAGGTGGACGTTGCACCCTTCAAGCAATGGTATCTTCAACACCACGGTGTCGATATTGGCCGCAAGAAGAAAGCAGCTGCTTCTACAGCCAAAACAGAGGAGAGGTAACTTCATGCTTCATTTTGGAGTAACTTCTTTTTCTGGTTTTTATGCAAAAAAGCATCAAAGACAGTAATTGTTGCTTAAGAAATCTTCGTTATATTTATTATATACATTTTTACTTGAGTTCGTAGTTTAATTTAGCCTTTCTCATCCTCATTGATCATTGTTCTTGCTTTTGTGCGAAATAATACATGCTCTTTTACACCTTAAATTATCATGTAAGTTTAGCGTTTGCTCGAGTCTAAATCTCCTAAAAGCCTGATCGGAGTTGACTGTTTTTGTGAATCTCTCAGGTGGTTTGTCTTCTTTCTACCTGATCATTTATTTGTTCTCAAGCATATGTAAATCTTGCTTTCTGAATTCTTTGTTTTTATGTTGTTGGTTTTGATGGTTAGTGTTTATGATGATGGTCTGCAAATGCGACCACCAGTAACTGAGATGTCACTGGAATCATTACTGGTAGTGAAATTGGTAAGTGCTCACCTTAATGATGCTTTAGAAACCTTAATTTTTAGAATTCCTAAGCTGTTTACATTTTTTTATTTGGTTTTTGACTATGATTTTACGCAATTGTTCGTATTTTGACTTGGTTCTGGTTCAAAACAGCCAACATAAAAGAACAAAACCATATGTCAAATGAAAAAAAACATCAACATCCCAACGTAGTCCAGTAGTATTGTATGTACACAAATCACCAAAAACCCATTGATAGACTCTGACCATGATGATGATTAATAACCACCTATAGAAACGAGGGCTGTTAACACAGTCAAATATGTGATTTTTGGTTGGATGCTTTCAACCCATTTCTATTGTTTCCTTCAGGCTAGCTTTTTTTTATTTTATCTGTTTAATTTCCATTGACAAGAAAAGGCAAATTATCAGTTTGACCCGTTAAGTGATGAAACATAACTACAATAAACCCATTCTTTAAAAAAAATGGGTCATAATTCTCACCTCAACAATATATTAATGAAAGTTTTAAGTTATGCTTTGTCAAATGCTTAATGCATAAGAATTCATGAAAACTTGTGTCATCGGCAAGTCTTGTGGACTTGTCAATGAACTCAACAAAGTCAAGTTGTATAGGTAAGCGTAGCGTTGACAGTTAGTCTTGTTCTTTTGGAAATTTTAGCTACGCATACACAATTACAAGCTACAGTTGAATCAAAAGCTGAAACAGGGATTTGGCTCTCAATTCATGTTAGTTCTTTGATTTGCTTTAACTAAATTTAAGTTGCAACACATTGTTATGCGGTGAGATTATCAAACTGCAACTTAATTGTATTTGAGCTTGCAATTTGTTCAAGGTATAGTTTGACCGGTTTTGACTATAAGACTATGGGGTGTGGTTCCCCTTCCCCCTTCCTCCCCCTTCTCCACATCAGCGCCACGTCATTTTCCCCTTCCCCTCCCCCTTCTAGGGGAAATGGTTCCCCTCCTTCCCCCTTCCTTTTTTTATTATTTAAGTATTAAAAAAAAAACAAAAAAAATAAAAAATAAAAATTGAACGGTTGAAAACATGAATACACACACACCCATTCCTCTCTCTCTCTCTCTACCCATCACTCTCTCTCTCTCTACCCATCTTCATCATCTTCATCATCCTTCACCCTCACCAACAACCACCGCCCCCCTGCACCAACCGCCGCCACCGTCCGCCGCCCCCTGAAACAACCTCCACCTTCGTCGTCGTCTGCACCGTCGTCGTCGTCTGCACCGCCGTCGTCGTCGTCGTCGTCTGCACCGTCGTCGTCGTCGTCCAGATCTGCTTCTCTCTCTTCTTAAACACCTCTCTCTCTCTAAACCCCTCTCTCTCTCTCTAAACCCCTCTCTCTCTCTATTTAACGTTCCAAAAAACTTTGGGAAATGGGACGGGGAGAACGGGAAGAATTCCCCGAGTTCACCGATCATCATTCGGGGGGGGCGGTGTTCCCCTTCGGGGAAAGCACCACGTCAGCCTTCCCGAAGGTTTCCCCGACCCACACCCCACAGTCTAATAGCTAGATAGATACGCCTTGTAACGACAAACCAAATAGGCCAGTTGATTTTACCGGTTTGTGGGTTTTGTGGTTTGGTTTCAGCGGCTTGTATCGAGTTTTTATATTTATTGATATATACAAATAACTAGGCAATTAACAAAGGGGACACAAACAAATTTTCAAGTATTCAAAGCTTGACGAAAAAAAGAATAAACTTTGACAATAAAGCAAGAACACATCCATTGATACTTTTGGATCAAACTGTCCAAAAGATACCATCTTTCTCACAAGATGTAAAATGGGTCTGCATCAATAGCAAGATCAATAGAAATGCAGAGTGCAGATTTTTTATTTATGAGAAATTTGTGTCTTAATAATTTTTGTGCACACATTTGTATTAGATTAAATTGAATTTTACGTTTGATCCATTTAAATGTCATTTTTTAGACATCATAATTGAATCTGATATCACCGGAACACCCGCCGCAACGCGCGGGCATTCTCACTAGTATTTCTAAAACAATGGGAGTTCAATGCAATTGATTTTCATGTATCTTTTGAATTGTGAATTAATAAAAAAGAAACAAATACATCTAAGGTTTACATCCATATTTATTTTTAGTTTAGTATTATATAAATTATGACTTAATTCATATCATTAATCATTATTAGTTAAAGTTACATTTCATGACTTGAAAGATTTAGCTATATTGAAAATCAGTTGAAATGAACCCAAGGTGACAAGGTCGAATATAATGATGTATACATTATTTTAAGGGGAAATAGATGTAAATACTCCCAACTATCGTCTATTGGCGGATAATACTCACAACTTTCACTTTGACTGTTAGCACTCTCAACTTGCAACTTATTTTCTTCCATCACCCCAAAACTAACGGAGATCTAACCTGATTACTCTTCGTGGCACAAAATGTAAACACTTAAACTTAAGGGACAGCCTAGGTGGCAAAAATGTAAA
Organism: Ambrosia x helenae; assembly: GCA_030844895.1. Taxonomy (NCBI): domain Eukaryota; kingdom Viridiplantae; phylum Streptophyta; class Magnoliopsida; order Asterales; family Asteraceae; genus Ambrosia; species Ambrosia x helenae. The sequence goes on along the minus strand of CM061232.1, from coordinate 45,778,735 downwards.
AACCTAAATTAATTATTTTTATTTTAATTACCAAATAACCCCGTCTTCTGGTGATCAAATCCCCTCTCTCTGTCTCTTTCTCTCTCCTTCTCTCCAAAACATCACCACCATCTGCCACCAACCCACCCCACCCCACCACCATCTGCCACCAACACCATTACCAACACACAACACCACCATCGGTTACCACTGTCACAACCGGTTGTCAACCATCGACCATCACCCACCAAGTTCCGCCATGAAATCTTGAATACTCAGATAAAATCTTGAAGAAATTGACAAAATCTAATTAGCTTAAATTCACAACCTTTATCGATAAAGACATTATAGGTTTATAAGGGGTGGAGGATCAAAAGCCACTAATTTTTATTGTATCATGTTTTAGTTTAGGCTTTTAGCTATTTGAAAAATAATGATTAATTTGATGTAAATCCATCCACAAATGTTTGGTTTTCCAAACCCTTCAAAACAATACTAAAGTCATCATCATAATAATATATAAAATAATTTTGAAATTAACGAATTCGTGGTAACGTTTTTATTTTAATGAATAAAAAATTAGAAAAAGAAGCCGATAATCGGTTGAACAAAAACATAACAATTAACAATTAATATGCATGTGATTCATGGTATTATCATAGTGACGTGTTGGTGTTTGTGGAAAGCGAGAAATGCCAAGTTTTTAACGTTAAGACATCAAGATTATTTAGATCGTGACGAGTGTGAAGTCTTTGGCCCTTTTGTTGTTTAATATAAAAACCTAATTTAATAAAAGGAATGATGTAACTATTCGTTGCACATATTGTAATTTGGGTGTTCGTTTTATGCGGTGTTCGCTTTTAGGACTTGCAAGGTGTCAAATGAAAATGAAAGTTAGCGTTAAAAAAAAAAAAAAAGAATAACGTACTAACGTCTCAAAATTATCATAACTATACCATTGGCTCCACATGAATTGGAAAACATCCATAAATCATATTCATACTAATAATATGCAGATCTAGATCGGGACTTGAGCATCAAACACAAAAAAAAAAAAAAAAAAAAAAATTATACGTGTTACAACGATCAACAAACCATCAATCTATCATACATCAAAATAAAACGTTAAGAAAAACCAGAACCAGAACTAAAACCCGAACTCGAACCCGAACCCAATTTACACTATGAAACACGCGATGAGTGGCGGTCGATGTAGACATAAGTGGAGAACCGAAGCTTGTATATATTAGGATTTAGGATATGATCAAATCATGTGTCGGTAAAATAGAAGACAGGCTGTAGGGCAAGGTGGAGTAGCATGAAGAAAACACATGATACTGAGACGAAGGCAACCACATAGACTAACCGGAGAGCCATCGACGACGTCGTATATTAGTAGTTCTCAGATCTAGATCTCGCCGAGAGAGAGAGAGAGAGATTTGGTTGTTCGAATTTAAAATTGTGAGGGAAGAGTGAGAGTGTGGGAAGTTTTGCATTAAGTCGGTTGTGGTTAACCATACACGTGTTGTTCACTGGAGGTTTTGTTGGATCTTATCGTCACCTTGACACTTACTATTTTTAGTAGTGGATCTTATACTTTACGTTTTGTAAACTATCATGTTGCAAAGTGTTAGCCAGTTTACGAACATGGGTGCATTTAATAGGGTGTTTGGATATGCTTCTTTATAGCTAGGACCGGACCGGATGTTGTATCGGTCTAGTGTCGATTTGAACCGAATGAAAGAATCAAACCAGATAACTTTGTAAATATTATAAAATAAGTAGGGTAAAATGAGAATAAGTTATTTAAAAATCCGGTTCAATCTCCTGATTTTCCGGTGTTACCCCCGGTTCAGTACTTCAAATTTGATCCTAACACCCTAAGTGGACTGGCTAAGACCCCGTTTGTTGGTCTGACTGGCCGGTTCGAGTTTCAAAACATTGGTTTCAATGCATTAATACTCATTAGTATTACTATTTGTGACTTTTTACCGTATAAGTGTTTAAAATTTTTAAGCATAAGACAATAGATGCAATTTGCAGCTTTGCACATTGTAATTTTTTTTGGGCACATGAATACTTATTGAAAGTGTGTAATCCTTGATCTCTTCATTGATTTACACAATATTTATAATACATTACAATCCTTATAATTATGGATAGGGATAATCACAATAAATGGTACAATATATTCTATACATAATACGATGCTATTATACCCCCGCAGTCGAAGCGGGAGGTGACCGGATGCTGAGACTGTCTCTGAAATCTTCAAAAAGAACGCGAGGCAAGCCTTTAGTGAAAATGTCTGCAACCTGATAACGTGAAGGAACGTGCAAACACGGACCTGACCCCGTTGAACCTGCTCGCGCACGAAGTGAATGTCCAACTCTATATGCTTGGTCCGCTGGTGCTGTACCGGATTCCCAGATAGATAAATGACACTCACATTATCGCAGTAAACCAGAGTGGCACGAGATAACGGATGGTGAAACTCGACAAGAAGATTTCGTAACCAGCAAATTTCTGCAACTACATTTGCAACCCCGCGATATTCAGCCTCTGCACTGGACCTAGAGACCGTGGACTGGCATTTAGACGACCATGATATAAGATTGTCACCAAAATAAATGCAGTAGCCGCTAGTAGAACGCCTAGTGTCAGGACATCCTGCCCAGTCCGCATCCGTGTAAGAGATAAAAGACTGAGTAGGAGAGCCGTGAAGGGTGAGGCCAAAAGTTGCAGTCCCTTTAATATATCTAATGATGCGTTTCAAAGCATTCCAGTGGTCAACACGGGGAGAGTGCATATGCATACAAACCTGTTGGACTGCCTAAGAGATGTCTGGCCTGGTGAAAGTGAGGTACTGAAGAGTACCCGCTAGGCTGCGAAATAAAGTAGGGTCATGAAACAGGTCACTCTGTGTGGAACTGAGCTTGCTATTGATGTCAACAGGTGTAGCAACAGGGTTACACGATTGCATGCTGGCCCGAGTAATTATTTCATTCGCATAAGTATGCTGTGAGAGAAACATCGTGTCATTGGTGCGAGACACGGAGATGCCCAGAAAATAGCTGAGAGGTCCTAGGTCCTTCATGGAAAATTCACCTGCCAACTTTGCCATGAGAGAGTGACGAAGACGATCTAAAGAAGTAACAAGTAAAATATCGTCGACATAAAGTAGAAAGGAAGTAGTGTCAGTGCCCTGGTGAAGAGTGAATAGAGAGGCATCGCTCTTGCTATGATGAAACCCAATGGATAAGACAAAATCTGTGAACAGCTAGTACCATGCTCGAGGTGCTTGCTTGAGCCCATACAATGATTTCTAGAACACCTCAGTGTAAACTGCCCCCTGGTCTCCACAAAACCAATCAGCAGCATAGAAACAGGTTAAGTGTTGGCCAACATGTGGAAATTCATAAAGCTTTGTTGGGCCTCTCATAATGAACCATCTACCATTTGTAATGTAGTGTGTCATGTTGCACCTTGTTGAGAACGGTATTGGAGGGACTGGGGGTGATGAGAAGTTGTTGATCCAGTTTTCGCCATGTAGTGACCATAAAGTAATTGTCAGCTCGTCAGTGTTATCTGAGGTTGTTAAAAGAAGCATATGTAGTTTGTCTTGTATACTTGCCAAAACGCCTTGAAAAATGGAATCTTGTGGGACCGGAGGGAAGGATAGCTCTCGAACCTCCTCTGTGATGGTGTCAAAAGCAATCACAACATTTATGAAGACATTCCAATACTCAGACACAACAAAATACAAAGTATTAAAACATAAACTCCCGGTTGACCAGTGGTACATTTTTTTACGTATTCTGGTTTTGTTTTGAATTGCACTTCTCTCCATCTTCCCAATCGTCTTGAGTAGATCCTTGTGGAAATTTTGTCTAATGATCTTATCACATGTAAGACGTTGTAGTCGTTGGACGGGCCATTGAATAAGCCGACAGTATCTGTAACGTATTTATATGGGACCACATCCTCACTGTTAGACAAATACTTGTAGCTTGTAGTTTTGGGTTCCATAAAAGTAAGTCTTGTGTTGGCTGCAAACAAAGACATAGGAGACCATCTTGATGGCCCAGAATTGACATGCCCTTAAGTGTGGTTTTGAATGGGAAAGGAATTATTGTTTTTGGGCCATGATTGCCGGTTTTGAAGTCCATTTCATAAACCGAGCATTCGAGGCGACGAGTTAATAAAGTTTTTTGATGACCGTGTGTTGATGAGTGGCTACAATGATCTTTTTCAAAGGCATGTGTTGAGAGTAGCATGCGCCACTCCTTGCAAACACTTTTACACCTGCCAACATCCTTGGCTGGTAGTAGTGTGAGTATGCTAAAAACAATTATCTCAAAATGTTGTGTAGGCATTGTTGCCCAAGGGATGGTCTGAAAAATAAAAGTAGAATGAGTATATATAAACTTAGGAGGTTGAAAGTTGAATGTGATTTATAAGTATTATATAACACTGAATTTGGTGCTTGAAATGTGGATAATTAATGGAATGTTAAAAGACATATTAATTCTTAACATCATAACCTACATGAACATTCAATTTTGGGGATGAACAACCATACGTGTGTTTGAAAAAGGGGATTTGAAATCTTTGGAATTAAATAATTTAATGTGAAAGATTTTAAAACAATTAGGGAGCACATAGAGGTACAAGTGCTCTATGAATGGAATATCGTAATTTTCCACCCCATTGTCGTGGGTTTTAATTATTTTTGTGAAGAGTTATGGGTTTTTTTTTTATTAATTTGAAGTTGAAGTTACTGGTAAATTAGTGATGAATTAGATTCTTGAGTTTGTAACTGACAGTTGAGTGTGTGGTTTAAATTACTTGAGTGAATGAATAATAATAATAAAGTGGAAGAACTTATGGGTGTTTTTTATTATTTGAAGTTTTAGTTTTTTTTTTTGAACATATTTGAAGTTTTAGTTATTGGTTATTTCGTATACAACTGGACATGTTATGTTAGTGATTTATTGTGTAACATGTAGCATTATTAGTTGATGAATAAAGGGTATGCATATATGGTTTTACAGTAAATATTAACGCGGTATGTAGTTGTTAGTAATTAAGTGTAAGTGTTTTTGATTGTAGGTAATTGTTATTAGGCTGCTGTTCATGAATAGGTGTTTTTTTTTAAATGTAACAAAATGTTTAAGAATCAAACCCAGCATAGGCTACGGTTTTATTGTTGCTGTAAGTATAAAACTTTTGTGTTATAATAATTAAAGCAATAACATCTCAGGTGTTCTAACATTTGATCAAAAAAATACAAATCTTGACAACATTAAAGACGCCCAAAGCTGTTCGGTGAGACCATCATGAGCTTGATACATCACTTAGCATCTGGGGCACCAGGCTTGATGCTCTTCCCGAAATCACTTTCTTCCATCATATCCACAAATTCACTGTAATCAATCCTCCCATCCTGCAACACCAAGAACGGGTCAATCAACTGGTCACAATACTTGCATATATAGATTAGAAATTCAGAAAACAAACGGGTCAAGAAAAAAATGGTTACATTATCCTTGTCAATTTCATCCATGACCTCATCAAGAGGTATATCAGTCAAACCGAATTTCTCACACGCTTGATGAAGTTCTTCTGTAGTGATGTATCCACTACCATCTTTATCAAAATATGAGAATGCAGCAAGCAGATGATCCTCTTTCTTTACTTTATTTAAATGCAGCATTGCTGATATAAACTCACCATAATCGATGGTACCATTGTTGTCAATATCCGCCTGCAACGCTGGTAAACATGAAAAATAACAGACATAACAAGATGATATTTACGCGCGTTTCTTTAAATAATTAAGATGCGAACCGCTTCCATTAATTTTGTCATTTCTGCATCTTTTATATTGGCACCAACTTTTTCCAATCCATTTTTTAACTCCTCTAATGTGATTTGATTACTTCCATCAGTGTCCATCATCTTGAACATTTCTTTCAGGCCTGCGATTTCCTCCTCAGATAGACTCATAGCAATAACCTGAAATCAAATCAAACAGTTGTGAAAGTGCGTAAAATAAAACAATAAGCATATGACGACTTACCTTTATAGCTATCTTTTTTATCTTATTCATGGCGGAGAATTGCTTCAAGCGTGTTAAGACAGCGGAATCAAGAGGATTATCTGGCGCCACACCATCAGCCTGAATCCAAGGGTGGTCTAGGACATAAAATATGATCTAAGTAAGAGTTTGTTACCTAATAATTCTTAAAAGTAAATCGCTAAAACTCACTTAGGACTTCCTTTGCTGTCATTCTCTTTGAGACGTCTCTAACGAGCATTCCTCTGATAAGATCTTTCGCGCTTTCAGATATTCTTGGCCATGGCCCTGTCTCAAGGTCAAGTACTCCTTCCAACACCTGTTCATACACCCCTTCTTCGGTTTCTGATTCACATCACAATCAGCTTTTAGTATATAAAATTATAATCAATCCAATTCATAATAAATTTATAGCATAAAGGAAGTCTCACCATCCCAAAAAGGCGGAACACCAGATAGTAAGATGTATATGATCACACCAGCACTCCAAACATCACATAGGTTATTATAATGTTTTTTTATCACCTCGGGTGCCATATAATACACGCTCCCAAGCGTATCATAGAAGATTTCACCTACAATTTACAATCATCAACCTTGAAATGAGACGCAAACAAGTAGGGGCGGAACCAAGAGGGTCAAAAGTGTCTGTTGACGCAAGCCACTAGAATTTAATGGCTTTTTATATACGAAAAACATTAACACTAATGGGACCGATTGTTGTTACTAGTGTCCAGTATGAAATGGAACCTAAAGATTACCATCGACTAAAAAGTTATGGTTCCGCCACTGTTGAGAACAAAAAAGAACAAACCTGGTTTAAAGAATGCTGATAGTCCAAAATCGATAGATTTTAGCGGCGAATCTTCTTCCTCATTAACAAAAAGAAAATTTTCCGGCTTCAAATCTCGATGCATAACTCCTAAACTATGACAAGCCTCCACCACACCAACAATAACCCGAGAAAGATCAGCAGCTTTCTTCTCCGTATAATGCCCACGTTCTATAATCCGATCAAACAACTCGCCTCCAGTACAAAGCTCCATAACTACATAAACCGAAACTGCATCTTCATAAGCACCCACTATTGATATCACATTCGGATGACCCGCCATATGATGCATTATCTGAATTTCTGTCCTAACATCTTCTATCTCCTCTTGTAACACCAACCTTCTCTTCGGTATCATTTTACACGCATACTCGTTCCCAGTACTCTTCTCGACACATAAAACCGTCGTCCCGAATTGCCCATGGCCTAATTCTCTTCCCAATGTGTAAAACTCCTTTATGTTCCCTATTGTTAATGTTAGAAAATTAATATTAGTTAGTCATTTTATTACATATAACACGTTAAATATGTTAGGTGCACCTACACATGTAACATTTAAGCTAGTAAATAAAATAAACAATGTTACATTTATATTCTTGATATATTATGCACCTGTTTTGGTCTGCAATATCGTTAGAAACCCGGCTTCAGATGGTATTTCCGAGCGACTCTTTCGGTTTCTCTTCGTGCTAGGCCCCTGCCGGCTTTTCCTAGCCCCGCCTCCTGTGATTGATTGGAAAAAACCAGTTTTGGGGGACCAGAACTTTTGTTGCCCATTCCAAACAAATGTAGAATTCGAAAACCGAAACGATTTTAATATCTATATGTTGATATGCATAGGCTGTTTTTTTTTTAAGGAAGATCTAATGTGAAGATGTGTGTTTTGATCAAATGCATTAAGATTAATGTGTCAAAAAGAAACAGGTTATTCTAAGGTGAATGTTTATTGATGGACCTCCAAAATTTAAGGGATGAAGGGGTGATAAAAGCCATTGATTTGTTATGTAGAAATTTGAAAAATGTACCGAGTCAAAAACATGCTAATTTTTCTTTCTCGTCAAGAGGGATTAATTAATATGGAGAAGGTGACCGAGTTAGAAGCTGAGTTGACTCGGAGAACTCCATGCAGAGCCAATTGGTTACTTTCATGTACTCAACATTATAGTAGATTGTTAATTTTTTACATGCCCACGGCAAATGCTCTGTTTTGTATAGATGTTATTTTACATATATATCTATATATATATATAAAACAAAGCTCCTTTGCTGACGTGGCGTCCATTGGTTCCTTCAACCCCCCTTGAAATCGCCACGTGGCATTCTAATTGAAAGGTTTTGGTGTTTTTCAATTATTTTTTTTTTAATTAAAAAAAATCAATGAAATAATATAACCATCTCACCAACCCTAATCATGTTTATTATTTACGCCTCTCTCTATATGTCTAACCCTAAAATCAACCTAACGACGATCGTATCCTTTTTTATTGTTCTGTAAGTTCTCCTTCACGTTGCTGACGTGGCGTCCATTGGTTCCTTCAACCCCCCCTTGAAATCGCCACGTGGCATTCTAATTGAAAGGTTTTGGTGTTTTTCAATTATTTTTTTTTTAATTAAAAAAAATCAATGAAATAATATAACCATCTCACCAACCCTAATCATGTTTATTATTTACGCCTCTCTCTATATGTCTAACCCTAAATCAACCTAACGACGATCGTATCCTTTTTTATTGTTCTGTAAGTTCTCCTTCACGTCATAGTTTGTTTCATGTTTCATCTGTTTCTTTTATCATCATCTAACTTTTTCGTGTTTTTTGTTTTAATGTCGTTTGATTTGCTGTGGATGTGGATCTGGATCTGTTAATAGCTTCATATTATAGCAGGAATTAGCTTCATCTTCGTGGTTTCTTATTGAATCGTTGAATCGGTATATTTTATTTGATATCGTTTGTTTGTTTACATGTCTTTAGGTTGTTAATCTGTGTGAATTAAGCGGTATTTTTTCGTTTAAAATTGGGGGCGTTCTTAGGGTTTTAATAGGGAAGATGATGACTGAAACGTGTGTTTTGTTTAAACCAGTTAGTCTCTGTATGTTGTTTTCTGTTAACAGTATCTAATGGATTATCAAAATAACAGCATATATAAACTAGGCAGTTCGTCAATGATTTTGTTATAATGGAGTCCAAAATCATACTGTTATAAAATTGATTTTGTTAACAAAATGAATGAAGTAATTTTATATACTTTTATATATGCTTTAGGTGTCCCTGAATACGTTTGATTGTCAGCAGTGATTAGAGTTCTGATATACCTTACATACTGTTATAATGGAGTCCAAATCATCTAATTTTGTGAATAAAATCTAAGATTGTGAATTGCTCTTTACATTCTCCATTAGAAGATTGTCATACAATTAAAAGTTAGAATTGGTATGTATGCATTAATTGGTCAAGCCTCAGGATCTAAATCAAATTCTACGCAAATAAGCAGTGATTAGAGTTCTGATATCTGCAAGTTTGACATTCAAACGTAGACTTTTGTTTTTATCTTCTTTGGCCAAATGACTATGATGTTTGGGCTTTGAGGGCGATAAGTTGATTTATAGGAATAAGCTGTTTGTTTTGGTTTCAGATTGTGGTATTCTTCTCAACATGTGATGCTTAAGATTTTCATCATTCATTCATAAGTCAATTCCATGGATTATCAAAATTGCAACCAGACATAGAAATGAGGGAGCTCTTTGTGAAATGTAACATTTTGAGGTTGGTGTTAATATAGAGTTACATTAGAGTCATACATTGTTTTAGGTTGGGTGTTACTATTGGAGTTGTACATTGTTTTAAGTTAGATATTAATATTAGAGTTATACATTATTTTAGGTTACATGTTAGCATTAGAATTATATTGTTTAAGGTTAAGTTTTAATAACAGAGTTATACGCTATTTTAGGTTAGGTGTTAACATTGGAAATATACATTGCTAATTGTTTTAGGTTAGGTGCTACCCGAAGCTTTCCTAAATGTAAATGTGAAACACATCAGTCTATTTCATATGTAAAATTGATTTGTTTCGGTAAACTTTCAAGACGGCAATTAAAGAAAGCCAAAAAGCTACAAATTTAGGTGGACATACATGTGTCCAGGTTCATTTTTTATTTTCATTCATTTGTTATTTTCATTGCCTCACCCTATATATAATTATTATAATAACTAGAGATAGATGTGGACAAGGTTTTGTCACCGGAGAATAAAGTCCGTCAGTACGCGAATTCAATTGTTAAAGGGTTGAAGTATATTCATGAGAATAATATTTTGCATTGTGATATTAAGCTTCAAAATATTTTATTAGTTTTTTATGGCGTTAAGTATTTTCCTATAATAAAAAAAGGCCAAACAATATTTTTAGTTTGTTCTACAGTACAATTAGAACATTAAGTATTGTGATTGCCTCTCAATCGAAGAAGTAATATTATTAAGGTATTTTGGCTTATTTGTTTAGCCTTCTGCATGCCAAAATCAGGGGTATAATCCTTCTCTTGATTGTTCATATTAGGCAACTAGACATTTGTTCTAATATTCTCTGTATGTCTAATATAAATATAATTGTATGTGTAGGTATTGAAGGTATCTGAGGAGGTTGATAGACTACATAGAGATGGAAATGATGTCATCAAGTGTAAGTTAAAAACATTTTCAAGGTCTTTGATTTGAACACAATGGATGTGCTAAACTACCAACAACTTGGGTTTTTCCCTCTTAGGTATTTTTCATTTTGTCTCTTTACATTTTGAAGCTTTTGTTCTTAGGTACTTTTCATTTTGTTCTTAGGTATTATTGGTAATTAACATTTTTTTTTGATAGGGTATACATTCAGCTGCTAAAAAGTTGTCTCCATTTATTCCAATGGGCTGGAGGTGCATCAAAACCTTTATGTTATTCGTGATAACTTGTGATAAAATGTAAGTTTCTTAACTTTGGGTTATAAATTAATAGTGTTGTCAGATCAGAGAAAGAGATCAATGTATGATGTTGGGTTCTATGATCCTCAAGAAGAAGATGAGGTAGTTTCCTCTGTTCTTGATCATATCAATTATCAAACTAGATTTGGCCCAAAACACAAGCAACTCTTTTATTAATATCATATTATATTTATATATGTTGTTGATAATTGTCCATTAAATAAATAATGTTCTTTTCATCTTTTGTGGTGTTCATAGCTTTCAAATGGTGGTGGAAGGCTTATAATCGCTTCCGATGGCATTTGGGACGCTTTGTCATCTGACATCGCTGCTAAATCTTGTCGCGGTTGTCCTTCTGAACTTGCTGCTAGGTAAGTAGTCAAGGTAATTTTATGTTTTTAGTTTTATCATGACATTGTTATGTAAAAATTGTTACAATTCTATTTTTAGATTATCAGTATCCAAAACTTTGTTTCTGATAGATGATTACTAACTCTGTACGTACAAGTGGAGGGACTAAATCTTTTATAGCTATGACCTGAATTACATTCAAATATATATCATTAATGGTAATAATATAATCCAGTTCATCTATATGATTGTTTATAGACATCAACTAAGATAAACAAAAACTATTAAGCATGATTTAACAGTCTGGAACACTATAGTCTCATCCCTATTAAAGCATTTATTGTTAAAATCATTACAAGATAACAATTTAGCATTAAATCTCTTTAGACATCAGTCAGACAACAACAGATGGACCAAATAACCATCTAACTTCACATAAGAATGCTGTAATCTGATTAAGATATTGTTATGATATGATATTTTGTATGATTGTATTACGTTTGCCTTTAGATCTTCTAGAGAACAGGATTTGTATTGATTTCTAACTGTCGCAAGTGACCTAAAGTGTATGTTTTTTGCTGCAGTCAAAGGTGAACACAGACCAGGACGTTTTGCAGCCACCAGCAAAATATGTAGCTTTAGCTTCTATGCATTCCAGAAAGAAAATAAGGTCACTCCGAATTATTCATTTTTTCAATACATTTGGAATGTTTTCTTCTTTTATTATTTTTTATTAAGTCATATTAGGATTTTCAACCCCGGGACCTTCCCGGGGTAGTTAGCTAGTTTTGAATAGAAAAAAGGCTTACATAAACCCAAAAATAAAAAAAATAGGAATTTGCAATACAAAATAAACGAAATACTAATATAACTAGGTGTATTAATACGCGCGTTGCGCGTTTTTCACATAACGCGTTAATGCGGATTTTCCAACTCAATATTTAAATAAACTTACTCAATGCTCAACATGTTATCATTCAATTCCGTAACAAATATGTTAATTCAAAATTCAACCAATATGATGAAACCCACAATCATTCGACTTAACCTCACCCAGAAGCCATGTATTTAGTTATCATCAATGGGTACACAACAACCCACATAGAAGCGAACTGGAGGTCAGATGATTATCTCCTAAAATTAAGTGAAACACTACAACCGATCACTCTCCGTTTCTCTCAATTCAAGAATCGTGACTCACCAGTATAATCATTTCCATATGCCAAAGTCCCATCTTTTATAGTTTTACAGCTCCGCCACACAGCAATCTGGATTATGATTATCCTTAAATATTTTAAGGTTAGTTTCATGGGATTAACCAATAGGTAGGTAGGTGGACAAAGACAAAAAAAATATATATTTCAAGGCTGCAAGAATCAAACCCGGGTAAATCACCATGTAAACCAACAAACACAACCACCACACCACTAATAAAGATGTTAAAAGTATTTAAAATTATAAGTATTTAAGATAACAATAATAATAAAAACACTATTCAAATCAAGTTGTCTATTAATAGTATATAATTCATATCCTGTACAATGAAATCTAATAAGTGTTTTAACCCATTGTAGACAAGTCTTATAAATCACAACAATAGATGTCCGAAACCTGATCACACGATTTGCGTATAATATCATATTCCTTTGTTATGAACACTATGCCCTCGATTGTCACTTGTGCTACATCCGGATTATCACCTTGAGTATGTTAACACATATTAAAGGTTAAATGAAAAGAAAAAGTATGTGATGAGATGGATAATAAGGTGGTGGTTTCGAATGGTTTCTGGTTGTAGGAAAAAAAGTGAATTTATAAGGGTTGTAATTTGGAATGATGTAGAATGATAACGTAGCGGTTTGAAATTTATAGCAACCATTATCATTGTGAAAGCTCAAAATATGTGGTGCGAGGTTTACGTTTTTTGTATAAGGTTATAACAACTTATAAGTTATAACCTTATAGTCCTTCAAGTTTTAATAATAAATAATTTCCAAATACAATTTCTTGAGTAAATAAAAAAAACAGTCCCTCATTATCCATGAAGTCACATAATTGGTCTTTGAAACCTCATGCTACAGCAACAATGGGTTGGTTTGGAATGGTCTGGCATAAGCAAACCAAGGCAACCGGATGAAGCCCCATTGTAGGGGTGGCTTGATTCTGGGGTGATTTGGAGACCGGATGGGTTTGGTTTGGAATATGTGAGCCCTCCTCTGATTTTTCAATAAATTAAAAAAAAAGCTTTTTTTGTGTGTACCCAAATTAAATAAAGGGAAAGGTAGATTGGAGGTTTGAAATGATTTATGGTTGCAGGAGAAAAGTGGATTTAGAAGATGAGTTGTTTAAAATGTGGTATGATGATATGACGATTTAAAATTCCAACCATCCTCACCATTGTGGAGGCACCCAAGACTAAATGCAAATATATCCAACAAAGCAATATGATATGCCATTAACTATTGAAATACATCAATTCATATACTTATGTGAAAACAAAATTAAAGAAAATTAAATTTGTGTCCAGAAAAGTAACAAACGTGTCCTGGGAAGTAACAAATATGTAATTAAACATTCACCTTCTCCTAGATGTACTGATGTAGTGTCTTTCAACTCCTCCATTCAAGCTTGGTGTTAGAACTATAAGAACATGCACATTATCTCTAAGTGTAGTCAACACACAAAAGTTTTCAAATGTGATTAGTAAAAAGAGAGAACGAATTACCTCAAATACTTCAAATATTTTGAAGCGTATCTAATATATGATGCAATTCATGTACAACCTTTTTTATATCCATCCGCTGTAGTGGAGAATCCACAGTGCATGATACACCAATCTTGATTGTTGAAGCCAAACATTCTCAATTATTTTCACATTTGTTTCTTTGTTTTGCATAAAAGTTGTATCCTCTTCATAAACGTTTAGAATATTAACATCGATGACATTAGTTGCTTGGTCTTGCAAGGCATTGGAAGCAAATTTATGGAGGCTAAGGTCTTCGTTAAAGAGGTTGTCAGTCGGTGCTTTCCCGGTCATCACCTCTAATAATAATATTCCAAAACTATAGACATCCCCACCAACTGTCATCTCATTCCCAACACCATACTCTGTAAGTCAAAATAGTCACTTTATTAAAAAAAGAATAAAAAAGAAAGAGGTATAATGCGATAAGCAACTAAACATGAATGTCTATGAATACATGATTAATGTATTACCTGGAGCAGCATAACCAATGTTCCTTTTTATCTCGGTTGAGCTATTTTGGTATGAGTTTGTTCCAAGAAGTCGAGATAAACCAAAATCTCCAACATGAGCTACCATACATCATCAAGTAGAATATTTCTAGGCTTCAAGTCACCATGAACAACACTTGGTATGCAATGATTGTGAATATAATCAAGCGCACATGCTACATCCATAAGAATATTTATTATTTGAAGGAGGCTTAGTCTCATTGTTGGATGCAACCAATCATGTAAACTGCCATTGGGCATGAATTCGTACACCAAAGCTTTGAAATCATTTTCTTGAAAGTCAATGCTTGAACATGTAGTTATTATCCTCAACAATTCCGGTGTCGTATGTTCCGTAATGCTTCACACTCCCTAATAAAGCTTCTTTCAGCTCTAAGATTTTGAACATGAATAACTTTAATTGCAACAAATCTACCATCATATTCATCAAGGACTCCTTTATAAACGGAACTAAACCCACCATTTCCAATCAAATTGGCTTCAGAGAACCCATCTGTAGCCTTGAGAAGTTGATTATATGACATTTTCAGGAACCGTTCGCTCATTGATGGTTGAGACATTTGGTTTTTGCTTTTCTTCTTACACCAAGCAAATGCTAAACAAATTATGGATAAAAGTGTGGATGCAATCAAAATGGCTATTACAATAAGAGGAATATGTTTCCTATGTTGCTTTTTTCCCTTGCATTTGGGTAACCCAAGTTCAACAAATCCGCCACAAAGCCTATTATTCCCCAACACAGAGAACGTTGTTGCATTGGCAAACACTCCTGATGTTGGTACTTCACCCTCAAAATCATTATATGACATGTTCAAATACTTCAACCTTTCTAAAAATTTAGGAATTTGGCCTGACAAGTTATTATGAGAAATGTCGAGTTCCACTAATGCTTTCAAGGAACTTAATGATGGCGGTATCATACCTTGGAACAAGTTGCCTCTAAGAAGCAAACTTGAAAGGCTAGCACAACCACTAAGCTACTAGGAATATTACCTGATAGACGATTCTCAGATAAATCCAATTCACCCAACATCTTGAGGTCTCCAACCTCATATGGAATTAAACCGAACAAGTTGTTTGAGAAAGATCAAGTTTTATTGATAGAGATGAAAGTTGAAAAATTTGTGCAGGTATTTTCCCAGTAAGTTTATTGTCATTAAGGTACAACTCTAATAGACTATGACAATTTCCTAGGCTTGACGGAATAACCCCTTCCAACTTGTTTGAAAATAAAGAAAGTGTGATCAGCAATGATAAGTTCCCCATGGTATCCGGAATCTGGCCCGATAGTTGGTTTTGATATAGATAAATAGCTTGTAGCTGTTGAAGATTACTAATGGTTGAGGGATGCTTCCTGTGAAATGGTTTCTATCTAAATGTAACCGGTTCAAACCAACAAGATTACCAATGATCTAGGTAGGCTTCCATGTAACTGATTTGCATATAAATATAGTTCATGGAGTTGGTTAGAAAGATTACCTATTGATTTAGGGAGCACTCCTTGAAAATTGCAATAAGAAATATCCAAAGTCTCTAATCTGGTGCAATTTTCTAACGAATCAATAAACTTCATTTCATCAACTTCTTGCTTCCAAAGAGATTATTGTATAAGGATATAAAATAGATATCGCTTAGTTGTGAAAAGTCGATTGTCAACTTCCCACTAAACATATTTCTAGCCACTTCAAGATCTGCTAATCTTGAACAATTAGAAATAGACGAGGGAAGAGGTCCAGTTAGATGGTTACCCCATATCTCAAGCAAAACAAGATGCGGGAACATTGCGCCTATGGTTGGAGGAAGATTGCCTGTCAATTGATTATCACACAAGCTAATAGAAGCTAGCATTGAAAGATTATAAAAGGAATGAGGAATGGTTCCAGATAAATTACAACCTCCACAATAAAATTCGGTTAATACTTTCCAATGGCCTAATGTGTTTGGAATGCTCCCACCCAAAGGATTACCTCTAACAGAGAACGATTCCATTGATGTAATATTCCCTAAGAAAGGCGGAATTCCGCCTGTTAGCTTGTTAAATTGAAGAGAAAAAAAATTAAGTTTTAGTAGGAAATGAATATCCTTGGTATGCTTCCAACTAGTTCGTTATCAGAAAGATCAAGCACTTCAAGGTTAGGACAACCGGATAGGTTTGCTGGAATGACTCCGTCGAACTTGTTAATTTCAAGAGCAAGGATACGTAGCCTGGAAAGATGACCAATTTCGTGAGGGATGGCTCCTTTAAAGGTGTTGTTAGGGAGAGAGAGCCTACGGAGGAAGCTAAGGTTCCCTACATGAGGAGACAAAGAGCCTGCTAGACCTATAGACCTTAGTCGTAAGGAAGTCACTCTTCTATGCCGCTTACCACATGTAACACCGTCCCAATCACAAAAATGAAGGGAACTGTTCCATGAGGTCAAAGCTCCGTTAGGATCAGTGATCATCGACTTGATCTTCAACAATGCCTCATGATCGGTCTCATTTCCGCCTCTAGAGGAAGCTGAGATAGTGGTGAACGTTAGAAAAGTAATAATAAGAACATAAAAGAGGAAATGAACAGGAAATGAAGATGCTAAGAAAATATTTGATTGCTTTGACATCATTTTTGTGGATGATTAAAGTGAAGATTACAGGAATGATTGTTGGCCTTTTATCCTAAGTTTTTGCATGTTATTGACGTAACTGAGACGGCATGGAATGTGAAGCCAGTAGCATCCACGTCACTTAATAAGTTTATAAGTGGAGACAATGCATCCAATATTATATTTTGCGACCGTCGTTTTCCTAGTCAACAAGTCTTGAACCACACCTTTTTTTATTTTATATATTGGAATAAAATCAACGTCTTTGACTAGCTAAACACTAAATAAATGTTACTTGACAATTAATTTAAGTTATAATAGTTTCTATTAAAATGAATATTAGTTTAGACAACACATTCAAATACTAAATGTATTAAGGGCCTGTTTGGTAGCCTTTTAATGAGGCTCTGAACCATTCAATTCAGAGATCTTAATGATTCAACACTTAATCAACCAAACAACCCCTAAGTTGAATGCCTTCGGATGGTTCTGTCTCGTAATTTCGGGTCATCATTTCTAAGTCAACCCCTCCCCCGTGATTTAATCTCATATCTTCCTTTCATCCGTGAATTATGGAAATAAACTGAACAGCTTGAACAAATTTATATCAAGTCGTAATTTCTAACTTCCCTGAGTTTTTTATTTGATTAAATCAAAGCAAAATTCAAATTAGACAAGATTTCTAACATTTAAGTATTAGAGTCAAGTTCATGTACAAATAGAATTTTCGTACGAACTGTACGAATCAAAAGAAAAAGGGCGGTGGCATTTTTGTAATTATAGACAAACCTCTCTTTTTCTTACAAAAACCCATTGTACCAACCAGAAAATACCAAATTCATTCTAAAACCCTAACAAAAAACCCAAATTAACAAATATAATTGAAGAGGATCAAGCAAGATGAAGCTCAATATCATCAAAAAACTGGAAACCGGAGGTAATACGTGATTTTTATACGATTTTTTTTCACTTTTTATGCTAAATTTCTAAAACAGAAAATAGGATGTTTCTTTTTTTTTTTATGAAGAACAAGGTTTCAAGGTTGTAGGCTTTTGAAGCTGTTCTATGTAGAGTACTTTTTGTGAAACTTGGTATAGCATGTTCTATGTAGAGTAATTTTTGTGACACTTGGAGCTGAGAAGGAGACAACATGAATTTGTTTAAAGCAGGGGATCAACAAGAACATGATGAAATGAAAGAAGGATCTGCTACAAAATTACTCTACTTATACAATAATTACTCTACAGTATAAACAACTGTTGATTACTCTAGAGTATTTATATAGCGTAATTATAACTAGAGTAATTATATAATTACCTTTTCTTCAGTAGTAATGGTTTGGTTTCTGGAGTAATTTTAGAACTAGAGACTGAATGTTTCTTGTAGAGTAATTTTTGAAGTTGTAGAGTAATTTTTAAAGTAGTTATTGCATGTCTTTGTGGAGCAATTTGTGAAGTAGTTATGGATTGTTTTGTAGAGTAATCTGTGTTTGTTTAGTATTTTAGTGAAGTAGTTATGGCTTGGTTTCTAGAGTAATTTTGGAAGTAGAGAGTGAACGTATGTTTTGCTTTTACAGAGAGAGAAAGTGGGGTAAGAGAAAGTGACATAAAGTGAGGTAAGAGAAAGTGACATATTGTCTGAGAAAAGGAATGCAGCAGATAAAGTTTGTTGTTATTTACAATAATGCCACCGTCTTTTTTTCTTTGATTCGTACAGTTCGTACGAATTTTTTGTTTGTATTTGATCTTTTGTCTTAAGTATTAAACTGTTATCCTTCTACATGTATACAAATTTAGGGGCTGTTTGTTTGCATATGACCCAGCCCAGTCAGACGTTGAAGTCTGATTCGGTCAGAGCAAGGGGCAGTCCGACTGTTTGGCTGCGTCGTCTGAACGAGGAATGAAGTCTGACCAAGCGTCTGTCTGGGTCAGCGCTTGGATGGAGTCTGACTGATCGTTGCCTCTG
Source organism: Ambrosia x helenae (assembly GCA_030844895.1). NCBI lineage: Eukaryota > Viridiplantae > Streptophyta > Magnoliopsida > Asterales > Asteraceae > Ambrosia > Ambrosia x helenae. Next base: position 45,759,735 of record CM061232.1, on the reverse strand, counting down.
TGTCTGATCGAACCTGGAGTTTTCGTGGGCTGCAAGAAAATAACGCAGCTGCAAAAACCGATCGTTGGCGTCTTGCTGCTGCTCGCTGCTGTTCGGACGTATTGCTGCTCCCTGCTCCTCCGATCGCTGACGATTCGGAAACTTTGACGGAAAAAAAGCTGATACCGTTCCTCCTCTCGTCTCCTCCTTCTCCGATCACCCGTTACGAAGTGTGTTGTCAAGTTGTGTGTTTGTGGGGTATAAGAAAATAAAGGAAAAATAAAGAAGGAAAAAGAGTTGCAGAAGGAAGGAAGGTGTGTGTGTGGTGTGGGTAGGTTAAAGAAGTTATAAAAAAGAAGATAATGATTGATATTTGTGTTGAGTGGTGGTGTACTCTCCTGTGCTTATCTACGATTTGTTTTTTTTTTTTTTTTGATTTTGATAAAAAATGATATTCAGATGTCTAACCAAACAACACTTAATCATTCAGCACTTAATCATTCAGAACCTCTTAACCATTCAGACCTCTTACTGGGTCAGCACTTACCCATTCAGACGTTGCCAAACAGCCCCTTACTTTAGTTTTAGAAAATCTGTCACGTGTAATACTATAATCATGGTTAACCATTGCATATTGGATTTTGGAAATGGAATGGGCCTAAAGATGGAATTAGAATTTATGCAAATAAGGGAGATGATGGGCCCAAGGCAACTCCGCAACGGCTTTAACTATGAGTGTAAACCAGCCGAGCTACTCGTTATCGGTTCGGAAAAAGTTTAAAATGAGTCGAGCATAAACAAGCTTGAGCTCGAGCCCGAGCCTAAAAATAAGATTCTTTAGCAAACGCATCACTTATCGAAATAATAAGTAAATTATGTATAGTATTATATATAGATTTAAGAAAAAAATAATTATAATTAATTTATATTAATTAGTACTCCATCCGTCCCAATTTAAATGTCCTTATTTCCTTTTTTGTTTCTCCCAAATTAAATGTCTTTTTTTCAAAAATGGAAATGTAATTTCCAGTTTTGCCCATAAAAGACAAAACACAATCACCATTTTTGAGGATATAATTGTCATTTTACCACATAAAAACAAAAGATTTCTTAAAAAGTGTGTTTTTAAACATGAGACATTTAAATTGGGACGGAGAGAGTAAATAATTAACAAGCCGAGCACAAGCTTAAAAAAGTACTCACAAAACGAGTTTGAGAGTTTATAAATTAAACAATCTCGAGCCTAGTCAAGCTCTTTTTTTTTGAACGGCACCTAGTCAAGCTCTTATCCCTAATTTTAACACCAACATGACGGGTCGGGCGGTTTTACATACGTCGCCCAACTTAAATGTATTTAGTGGGCCAATTGCCATACCAAGGTCATAAGATGAAAATGGGCCGAGTATGGGTATTAATTCAATAGATCGCCCAACTTAAATGTATTTACTGGGCCAATTGCCATACAAGGTGATAAGATGAAAATGGGCTGAGTATGGGTATTAATTCATTTGGACCAATGGCAATAACCATGAAAGAAATATCAAATACTGTGACGAGTGCCGAGTAAGGTGCAATTTGTTTTTGAAAAAAAAAAATGGGAAAGAAAAACAACTGAGCTACTTGCAGCGTTAGAGTCCCTGATGACTTCATCGCTCAAAACCTGCTTGAATCCCCCATGGATGAAGTTTACACGTTCATGGACAGGGATATCAAAGCATTGCAAAAATCTAGGGCCTTCCCGGACATTACTGTATTTTGACCCTATGATTGGAATGAAATGTCTGACTTTGCCTCTAAGATTTGGGTTTGTTTTCTTTATCTCCCCTTCCATCTTGGCCTCAAGTACCCCTTCCCTGCTTTCATCAAAGAATTCTTCGAGATGAAAAGGATGGCATACGCACAGGCCATACCTGAGGTCTGGAAGATCCTAATGGTTTGCAACAGGATCGTCGAGAATCATTTCATTCCTTTGCAAATTGGGGGCCTCTCTTATGTTTACAAGCTGAATGGTTTAGGAGCTGGAAGAGTACAGGCAAGGGATGATCAACTTTGCCACCATTTCTGTCAACCAAACCAGGGTGAAGATAGCCCTCCAAGCTAATGATCCCAACTTCAACCATGCTGAGTGGGATGTTGAAGCCTTGCAAGCAAATATTGTAAGGTTGGGTGGCAAAGAGGTGGTATATGCTCTTGCTCAACAAAGTGAATATCCTAAGGATGCAGCAGTGGAGCCTGATCAAACCGTCAGCAGTGGAGATAGCCAATGAGGCAGAAGCTACAGTGGACAATGAAGATAATGATGCCTAGGGTGAGCCCACTTTTTTAGGATATGATGTGGTAGTTTTATGGTTGGTAGGTTGTGAACAATTTCAAACAATTTTCTTTTTTGGTATGTACTTAAACAATGAGAAGGTTGGAGTAGAAGGATCCTATGTTTTCAGGACAAAGCCTCAATCTTTCTCTAACCCTGCCTAAATATATTGACCCTTGATGAATGAGTCTTGGTTTTGGATGATGCAGGGTTTTTTTATCTTATCTTTTAGGTTGGTTTCTTTAATGTACTAACTTTTAGTTTTTTCTTATTTTAATGTAGTTTTTTCTTATTTAATGAGAATACATTTTTACGTCATTTGACATTCATAAATAATATTTTATGTATTTAATAAAAAAATATTTTGTATTTTATATTTAATAAAAATAAATAAATAAAAGGGTATTGATTTAGAGATGAAATTAGTTTACTGATAATGTGATGAAATTTGGTAGCTATGACGTGATCATTTGTGATAGAATAGAACCCTTGATCTTTTCCATTGATTCTATGAATATTTATAATTACAAACATAATCTCTATAATTATGGATAGAGATCATAATACAAATATAATAACAACTTATGCTATATTTACGAATATTGTTATCTGTTATCTATTACACCCCCGCATTCGAAGCGGGAGGAGACCGGATGCTGAGACTGTCCCGGAAATCTTCAAAAAGAACGCGCGGTAAACCTTTAGTAAAGATGTCTGCAACCTGATAGCGAGATGGCACATGAAGAACCCAGACGTGCCCCCGTTGAACCTGCCCACAAACAAAATGAATGTCCAATTCGATATGTTTGGTCCCGTTGATGTTGAACTGGGTTACCAGACAAGTAAATGGCACTTACGTTATCACAGTAAACAAGTGTCGCACGGGCAATGGGTGATGGAGCTCGAGAAGTAAGTTCCTTGACCAGCAAATTTCAGCGACGACATTTACTACACCTGGACACAGTACTTTGACGTTTAGAGGACCACGATATGAGATTATCCCTAAAATAAATACAGTAACCCGATGTAGAACGCCTCGTATCTGGACAACCAGCCCAATCAACATCCGTATAGGAGATTAAGGACTGTGTAGAAGAACCGTGAATGGTTAAACCGTAGGTTACTGTCCCTTTGATGTATCGAATGATGCGCTTGAGAGTGTTCCAGTGGTCAATCCGTGGAGAATGCATATGCATACATATCTGCTGAACCGCATAAGAGATGTCCGGTCTGGTAAAGGTGAGATACTGTAGTGCACCGGCTAGGCTGTGATAGAGTGTAGGGTCCTGAAAAAGATCACTAGCCGTAGCGCTAAGTTTGCTATTGGTATCAACGGGAGTGGCTACCGGGTTACACGACTGCATACCGACTCGTGTAATAATCTCAGTCGCATAGGACTGCTGGGAAAGAAACATGGTGTCAGGTGTACGAGAAACAGCTATGCCCAGAAAATAGATGTGAGGACCTAAGTCCTTCATCGCAAACTCACTAGCTAACTTTGTCATGAGATAGTGTCGAAGTTTGTCAGACGATGTAACCAGAAGAATATCGTCGACATGTAAAAGAAGATATGATGTGTGAGTACCCTGATGTAGAGTGAAAAGAGACGCATCCGATCTGCTATGCAAAAAACCAATGGATAACACAAAATCCGTAAACCTTTGGTACCAAGCCCGGGTGCTTGTTTGAGCCCGTATAAAGATTTTTTAAGTAAACAAACGTGGTCCGGTACTGTTTATTTCGAAAACCCATGGGCTGGTACATGTAGACGGTTTCATTGAGATTCTCGAGAAGAAACGCATTGGTGACATCTAGTTGATGGATGGACCAACGTTTGGAGAGGGCAATAGAAAGAACAGTCCGTATGGTGGCAGGTTTGACCACCGGACTGAAAGTCTCACCACAATCGACACCAACCTGTTGCAAATGCCCACATACCAATCGAGCCTTGTATCGTTCTAATGACCCATCCGATCTTTGATACCATTGATTCTATGAATATTTATAATTACAAACATAATCTCTATATTTATGGATAGAGATCATAATACAAATATAATAACAACCTATGCTATATTTACGAATATTTTTATCTGTTATCTATTAATTTGTTTTTTAGTAATATTATGATAGGGTGATGCGTGCTCTTTCTGCCCTTAAAATGTATTCGTGTAACTGCAGGGGCGGACCTAGCTTTGTGCTAGGGGCCGCGCCCATTGCCCTTGGTTTTTCGCGTGTAGTGGGAATTTTTTTTTTACGATTTTGTAAAACGTTACCTCTAAAACAATTTTTACGTTACCCAAAATAAATTCTATGTTACCTTAAAAAAAATTGCGTTACAATGTTACGTCACTCGGAAAATATTTATCAAACTCGAATTAACTAATATTAAACCCAACTAAACTAAAAAAATACCTAGGAATGTAAATGATGTGCAGCTGTTCGAGAGCTACTCGAAATCGGCTCGGTAAAAAGCTTGAACGAGACAAACTTTAACGAGCCTGAGCTCGAGCTTGAAACATAACTCGTTTAGTTATCGAGCCCGAGCTTTTCATTACAAACACCGTTTAGGCTCGCGAGCCTAAACGAGCCCAAACAGATTTTATATTATAATTATTTTATATATAGTATACTATTTAACATTGGCGAGCCGAGCTCAAGCCGAGTTTGGGCTCATTTAAGCTTTGAAGCAAGCTCAAGCCAAGCTTTTAGCTCTTTTAAAATTGTTCTAAATTATTTCGAGCCGAGCTCGAGCTCTTGGGTTTTACTTTCGAGCCGAGCTCGAGCTCGGCTCGGCTCGGCTCATTTACACCCCTAAAATACCCAACAAAATTAGGAGTGCAAAAGAGTCGAGCTCGAGCTCGAAAAACTTATGAGGCTCGAGCTTGGCTTGTTAAAAATTTCTTAAGCTCGAGCTCGGCTTGTTTACTATTTATTAGTTAATATTTTAAATAAAAATAATATAAATAATAGGTTCGGAACTCAATAAATGAAGCTTTACCCGGGCTCGTTTAGTAAACAAGCTTAAATGAGGGGTAAATATTATTAAATATTAATAAAACTAATATTACATGAAGGCTCGATAAGGCTCGACGAGCCTTACAAGCATTACATTATAGGCTCAAGATCGGGCTCGATTAATAAACGAGCTTTGTTTTAAACTCAAGCTCGGCTTGGGCTTGATAAGGCTCGGCTCGTTTCGAGCTTTTTACCGAGCCAAGCTTGATGAGCTCGCTAGCTGCTCGGCTCGTTTGCACCCACAAAATTAACCAAACCCAAACTCAAATTACCATGTTTTTATTTTTATTTCGTTTACATTGTATGAAACTACGGTAAAAAACAAATTGAACGTTACTCCTAATTTTTTTTTGCTAGATCCACCATTGTAAAACGGTGCTCCTTTAAGTTGATGTAGTTCTGTTCGTTGTGTTCTTATTGCTCCTGTTTTGTAGGCAGCTTGGTTTGCTGTATTGAATAAATTTTACTGTTTAAAAAATACGTTGATAAATGCCGACAACAAAAGGAGAGAGAAGTGTGGGGTCTATTCTTTTCCTTGATATTTAGAAATTTCTACATTAAGCATGGGGATAGTGAGTAGGGGCCTTCCCACTGACAATAACTTGAATCCACCCATGACGTCTCATTTACTACGATAGCATTTAATATTTGATGATAAAAGGCCAAGGATATTCATCTCAAGCTTTATACCTAAAATGAATTCAAAACACCCAATTGTTGCTCACATTCATTTGATCTTGTATACTCTTATTATATTTCTAACTTCTAAAACCATCTCAGCTTCCTATGCCGGCGAAAATGAGACCGATCATCAAGCTTTGCTCAATATAAAGTTGCTAATCCGTGATCCACATGGAGCTCTAACCTCATGGAACAATTCCATGCATTTCTGTGATTGGGCTGGTGTTACATGTGGTAATCGGCATAGAAGGGTGACTTATTTACGACTAACCTCACAAGGTCTTGAAGGCTCCTTGTCTCCTTATGTAGGGAACCTCAGCTTCCTCCGTGAGCTTTATCTTTCGAATAACAGTTTTCAAGGAGCCATACCTCATGAACTTGGTCGCCTTTTTAGGCTACGTGTTCTTTCTCTACACACAAACAAATTCAACGGGGTCATTCCAGCTAACATATCTGGCTGTTTTAACCTTGAAAGGATTGGTCTTGGAGCAAACGAGTTAGTTGGAAGCATACCAAAAGAGATCAGTTTCCTCTCCAAGCTTACTTTTCTTTCACTTCAATTTAACAATCTAACAGGTGGAATCCCACCTTTCTTAGGGAATATTACATCAATGCAAATGTTCAGTACTCATGGAAATCCTTTAGGTGGGAGCATTCCAGACACCTTAAGCCATTGGAAAAATTTAGAAGAAATTTATTGCAGCCACTGTAATTTATCTGGAACCATCACTCCCATGTATAACCTTTCACTCCTAACTGAAGTTCGATTCACTAATAATCAACTGACAGGAAATCTTCCTCTAGCCTTAGGCTCAATGCTCCCAAATCTTGTTTCTCTTTTTTTATGGGGTAACCAACTAACCGGACCTCTTCCACCATCCATTTCTAATTGTTCAAGATTAAGCAATCTCCAAATGAACAAGAACAAATTTAGTGGGAAGTTGGCAATTGACTTTTCAAAACTAAGAGATATTTATTTCATAACCATCGGTTCCAACAACTTTGGAAGCAAAGAAGTTGATGAAATGAAGTTTGTTAATTCTTTGGAAAATTGCACCAAAATTAAGTATCTAGATATTTCTGATTGCAATTTTCAAGGAGTGCTTCCCATATCTATAGGTAATCTTTCTGATCAACTCTATTATTTATCTTTAGAGCAAAATCAGTTACAAGGAAGCCTCCCTTTATCAATCGGCAATCTAGCTGGCTTGGGCAGCATATATTTAGCAGCTAACCATTTCACAGGAAGCATTCCCTCAACCATCGGTAACCTTAGAAAGTTACAAATGCTTGATTTACGCAAAAACCAACTTTCCGGAAGAATTCCTGATACCATAGGGAATTTATCATTGTTGAACACACTTTCTTTGTCTTCAAACAAGTTGGAAGGGGTTATTCCATCAAGCCTTGGAAGTTGTCGTCATCTATTAGAGTTATACCTTGATGACAATAGACTTAATGGCAAAATTCCCTCAAAACTTCTTCAACTATCGTCCTTATCCAAAACTTTGAATCTTTCTAAAAACAACTTGTTTGGGTCACTTCCGATAGAGGTTGGATACCTAAAGATGTTGACTGCTCTAGATTTATCTTATAATAATTTATCGGGAAGCATTCCTAGTAGCCTTGGTGATTGTGGTAGCCTTACAATGTTATTCCTTAAAGGAAACTTATTTCATGAGATGATTCCATCATCATTAAGTTCCTTGAAAGGATTGTTGGAACTTGATATTTCTTATAATGATTTATCCGGTAAAATTCCTAAATTTTTGGAACAGTTGAAGTTAGAACATTTAAATTTGTCATATAATGATTTTGAAGGTGAAGTACCAATGCTTGGAGTGTTCTCCAATGAAAGCGCATTCTCTGTTGCTGGGAATAGTAGGCTTTGTGGTGGCGTAATTGAACTAGGGTTACCCAGATGCAAGGAGACAAAAAAACAAACAAAAAAGTTTCTTTTGTTTACAATAGTTATTTTGGTGGCATCCGCCCTTTTCACCATAATATGTTTAGCATACGTTTTGCGTAGGAAGAAAATGAACAGACAACTATCACATTCATCAAAGAGCAATAGGTTCTTGAAAGTTTCCTATAAACAACTTTTCAAGGCTACCAATGGGTTCTCTGAAGCCAATCTGATTGGAAATGGTGGGTTCAGTTCTGTTTACAAAGGAATCCTTAATGAATATGATGATAGATTTGTTGCAGTCAAAGTTTTGCGTCTTCAAAATCGAGGAGCTCAAAGAAGCTTTACGAGAGAGTGTGAAGTTTGGAGGAACATACGACACAGGAATGTATTAAGGGTAATAACTTCATGTTCTAGTGTTGACTTTCAAGGAAATGATTTCAAAGCTTTGGTATACGAGTTTATGCCCAATGGAAGTTTACATGATTGGTTACATTCAAGTGAAAGTACATCAAGACTCAACCTTCTTCAAATAATAAATATTCTTATGGATGTAGCATGTGCACTTGATTATATTCACAATCAATGCATACCAGCTGTTGTTCACGGTGACTTGAAGCCTAGCAACATTCTACTCGATGATGACATGGTAGCTCATATAGGGGACTTTGGTTTAGCTCGCTTTCTAGGAACAACTACATATCAGAACAGCTCAACTATGAATAGAGGCACACTTGGTTATGTTGCTCCAGGTAAAGCTCGTGTATTCATAGACATTCAAATTTACTTGTTGTAGTACTTTCTTTAGGTAATTGCTTATAACTTGCAGAATATGGTATTGGGAATGAGATGACAAGTAGTGGAGATGTCTACAGTTTTGGAATATTATTACTTGAGGTGATGACCAGGAAAAAACCGACTGACGATATCTTTCAGGACAGTCTTAGCCTTCATAAATTTGCTTCCATGTCCTTGCCAAACCATGTTACCGATGTTATTGATGTTAGCATTGTAAACACTTATCAAGAGAAGGGGATTGCTACGAAAAACAAAGCAGTAGATGTAGAGAAATTAAATGGATGCCTCGCTTCAACAATCAAGATTGGAGTATCATGCTCTGTGGATTCCCCGCAACAACGGATGGAAATAAAGAATGTTGTATGTGAGTTACAGCGTATTCGGAATACACTTCAAGATATCTGAGGTATGGTGAATGTCAATATTACAATCTTTTTACTTTGCTCAATTTCATGTTGTGATATTTGAATTAATATTATATTACCTAGTTGGTACAATATTAAGTGAACAAATCTATAATCCTAAACCTTAAAGATAACGATAAGCAATCGAAAGGCCCCGTTTTTGTATCAATTTAAGAAGCTTGATTGTTGATGTCTTCTCTCCTTGAAAGAAACCCTGAAACTGTCGTTGATTGATTTTGTAGGAAAATGGCCCTTTTTTCTTGTAGTCATTATATTGATGTCAATGTTAATGAAACTTGTAAAATATTGGGCGTGAAATATGCAATTGTTATAAACTAACATCATTATATTTATGTCAATGTTAATGAAACTTGTAAAATATTGACATAAAAATTAATCCTTTCAATACACATTAACAACTGGTGTCTAGTTGAAAACATATCGATTAAGGTTTGTCAAGTAATGTTTTATAAGAATTCTTGCATGCTCTACTTCCACCTCAACATGTAAATAAATAAGTAGAACCCATGGACGCTTTGAAAAATAAAAATTTAATAATAGTTGGGGCTTTACTTTTTGTAAATTAACATGACTAAGGTGGTACTATTATGTATTATGTTGTACCAATATATGGTGAACTTTGGTATAAAAATGTGTGTATGACCAGCCAAAAAATGGCAAAATAGAAGTGTAACAATCACATGTTACTAACGTTGACATAGTAGGTTAGACACGACAAAATAAGACACGTTGACCTGAAATGCTAAACACAAACACAACACAATAACTTATCATGTCATTTTTTCCAAGTACGAACACGGAATATTGTTTAGAAACAAGTCAACACGAAACGGTATGTTAAGAAACCTGTTTAGGGACATAATAAATTTCATTTATTTAGGAATTTGTTTAGTGAAACAAAAATTGCTAAAAGTTTATGAAAGTCTTAACTAATATGTAATCCTAACAAATCAATCCATTTAAAACAAAAATTCCATAAGAGTCGAATCATAACATCCATTACAAATATAGTCATGTCATGACAAACAGGTCGCTAACAGGTTAATGTGTCTTTTTAACCTGTTTAGACATGAAACCTGTTAAGAACTTGTCGCATTAACAGGTACGTGTCTGAAATTGCTAGTCGTACATGTTATTTGCAGTATTATTAAGTACATTAGGTTCCTCAGGAGAGATGGGCTTCATGGGAGCTAAATATTCTTCACATTCGTGTAAAGAAACCTTTGCGCCATTAGTGCCGAGATAATTTTCAGAGAATTACAAGTGACATGTACAATGAGGATTTATATATAACATCTACTACATCAATGCTCTAATTTCAATTGGTAGATATTCTTATGAGAAGTAGTCACATAAATTGTTTTGGGTCGCTTTTATGTACATTTTTTAATTCATTACTATTTTGTTTGACCCATTCGGTATATATATGTTAAGAAAATGTTGAGTTTTGACCCATTTGGTATATATGTGTTTGGTAGATGTTGATAGTTGACCTATTTTTGGTATATACTTGTTGTTTGACCCATTTGGTATATATATGTTAAGTAAATGTTGAGTTGACCAATTTTGGTATATATTTGTAGTTTGACCCACTTGGTATATATATGTTAAGTAAATGTTGAGTTTTAACCCATATGGTATATATATATATATTTGTAGAAGCAATTTATGGCAATAATGAGCAACCCAGAAATGCTAGCTCAAATGTTCCAAATGTTCACTCAATTTCAGTCGCATAATCTATCTATGTTTGGAAATCAAGGGAGCGTCGATAATGGTGGTGATGATGATGATTATGAAGATATGTAGGGATGAATAGGTAATTTGTAAGATATAAACATTTGATCATTAGTACGCGTTGTTGGTTGTGTATTTTTATGTGTTGACACTTTTGACGTACATGTATATATATTTTATGTTATGTGCGTTTTAATATGTGGTTGTGCGACTTTTAGTTGGGCAAAATTTGTTTTGGTTGTGCGTTTTTATTAGGCTGTAACCAAACGCCGGGGAGGAAGGAAAAAAAAGGACTTCTAGCGGCGACGTTGCCGCTAAAGGTCTAACCAAAGATCATACAGAAACATGACATGTGGCAAAAAAAATCCACGTTAGCAGGCCTTTAGCAGCATCTGCTGACCTTTAGCGGTGACGCACCAACCTTTAGCAATGGATCAAAGGAAGCAAGGGTTTTAGCAGCGCTGGTGCCGCTAAAGGTCTTTAGCGGCGACCCGCGTCTACCATTAGCGGTGACCGGCGTCGCCGCTAAAAGCCAAAACCTAGTGCTAGTTTAGTCCAAATGAATGAGAGAAAATGTAATGATAAAAAGGTATAAAAAGTTATTTAATTAAAAAATATGAAAAAGAAAATACAGATGTGGAATTGACATTTTCGGCCATGTGGTTTTAAGATTACTAGATCGGTCCAAAGTTAACAATCAAATTTAACGTCGTTAGGATTTTGGACTAAATTAGCACATTTTAAGAAACGTTTGGGACGGATATAGCACACAATTTTGATTTTGGACTGACGAAAATAGCAATTAACGCCCATTGCCGTCTTGATTTTAATGAACCTGAATGTTGGCAAAAGAGCTGAATAATAACAATGAAAAGTATGAAATAATGAACAAGAAATGGGTCGGCATAGATTGATCTTATTACTGATTGAAACCAGGAAAAGGAGTGGATCATAACCTCACATAACATGGACTTAAATACTGAAAACAAACCCAACAAAAGTGGACAACCGAAACTGACTCAACAACCTAAGACTCGGCTTCACAACCGTTATTCAAATTCAAACCAATTCAAACGTAAACTAGTGATCACGTGCCTGGCATGCAGTCATGCATGAATTAGGATTATACTTCAACACTGAAGCATACTTAGTGACACCCTCTTGTTATCCTTTAGCTCTTACAACACGAAATTTACACTTATATCAACCCGAAATTAATCAAATTAACAAAGTTTCCTGCATAAAAGTTTTTTTTTATTTTACTTTAAACTTCATTCAACACAAGTGTGCCTTCAAACTGAAGACCGTCCAAAGAACCATATTACATCATATACAAGGGGTACTTAACCCAATCCTTCCAATCTAGCTCGTTGAACCTAGACTGGTTTTTTGAAAACTAGCCGCTATATATATCTTGTGTCTTAAGTGACCATTAAACCCCTTTCCATTCCTCACTTTCCAAATAAGAGGTGTCCACTATCTCCTAGAGGCAGTTTCTTTTAACTCGCCCACTAAAATAAAAGCTTAATGTATCTAGAATATGGTGCAATTCATGTACAACATTTTGTATATCCATCTGTTGTGGTGAATGTGCATGGTACACCAATTTAATTTTAACTTTTAAAGCTAAACATTCGTCAACTTTTCTTTTACATCCGCTTCTTAGTTTTGCATAAAAGTTTATCTTCTTGATAAACGTTTAGAATGTTAACTAACATCAATAAGATCTCTTACATGGTCTTGCATAGCCATGGAAGAAGGCTAAGGCCTTCACTGTATATGTTGGTTGTTGGCATTTTCATGGTAATCATCTCTAATACTGTAGACATCCCCTTTTTTTAACGGCCAACAAACATTTCTGCCCGACTACCCACGGGAGTCCCCACACTATGGACAGACCCCCACGACCAACCCAATGGAGGGCCCATACGTACCTCGGGCGGCTGGCGTAGTCATGTCCGTCCATGCAGTTCCCGAAACCGGGGAAAACCCAACCCCTCACCCGCCTGTAGGCACGACGGTGAAGGATTGGTAAAACCCGGGCGAGATCAGGACTCGAACTCGTGACCATAGGCCAAGAGTCATCCATCATTTCTCATTATGTCCCTCGTGGGAATCGAACCTGGGACCCCCAAGAGGGATCCCTGGTCCATTCACCAACTGCGCTACCCATGAAGGACTAAACATCCACATTATTGGTCATCTAATTCCTGAGACCATACTTTGTAATTCGGCTATCAATTAAAATAGCAATAGAGTTCACACCATAAGCAAGTGAATTATGAATGCCTAGGAATACATATGTATCGTCGGGAGCAACATAAGTGATTGTTCCTCCAACCCCAGTTGAGTTGTTTTAGTATGAAGTTGTTCCATGAAATCGAGCTAAACCAAGGTCTCCAACATGAGCCACCATATTATCAGCAAGTAGAATGTTGCTTGGCTTCAAGTCACCATGAACAACGGTTGGTGTGGTGAGTTGATGATGTGTCAAGTGCATCTGAAGCACCTATACTTAACTCGTTTGACTAGTGTGTCTTTATCTTTTTTGAAGAATTCAACCATTTTCGACACAGTCCCCCACTTCAGGAATGCCTTGCAATATCCCAAGCCACCATATGAGTAAACGACCCATCTTGTTTAGCTTGGTATTGGGTAGCAGGCTAGTTCAAAAGATGGGCAACATTGGTAGGTAGCACTCATACAATTGTTGCAGATAATGTTATAGATACCATTAAATTTTATCAGTTTCTTATTCACATCTCTCCACTTCTAGGTAACCGAATGGTTGTGAAAATGTTTCATAATCTCTACTACCTTATTAAGGAGGAGAGATAGGTAAGAAGGTAATTTCACCATCATTTTAAGATGGCATACAAAAGGTCACAAGGTAAACAACTATATTTTTGTCAAATCCTTCCCTTTATGCCCCTATGTGCAACATTTAATTTCTCTACTACCTTATTAAGGAGGAGAGATAGGTAAGAAGGTAATTTCACCATCATTTTAAGATGGCATACAAAAGGTCACAAGGTAAACAACTATATTTTTGCCAAATCCTTCCCTTTTATGCCCCTATGTGCAACATTTAATTACAATTGTACAAATGATTAATGCAAGTCATCTCTATTATTATTATTATTATTACTAGTGGGAATGCCCGCGCGTTGCTGCGGGTGTTCCGACTAAAATCAGATTCAATTATGATACGTATTACGAACCATAACCCATTCTGGGTTTAACACTTTAACATTTTATTCATTCAACGAAAAACAACCGTAGAAGCTTTTGTTCCGCAGGAAACCCGCATGGTGTTGCGGGGAAAAAAATTATAACGTGAATCTAGGACTTTTAGTTGAAACATAAAAATTGATTCCATTCCTACCCCTTGTCCATGCCAATAGACAGGCCTCTTTCAGTTCCGAGACATCAAAGTGTCAACAGAAGCTGCCTTCCAAATTAATATCACGGTTATTCATATCTTTCATAAGACCACTGTAATTCCCTCAAACCAAAACGGCAAACCCCCTATCTCTCTCTCTACCACTTTCAAGTAACTTTTGCAACTACAACGTGAAAATTTATAGCAGTAAATATAATCATTTTCAATACTTCCAAAAGGGCATGATTAGTCTGTAACACAAAATCCAATAGTATATGTTTTGACTTTTCAGGTCAAACTTTTAGCTTTTGATATATCAGTTCAAATATTTTATATTTTGACTTTTCAGGTCAAACTTATAGCTTTTCAGGTCAAAATCTCTATAAATTCAATCAAACTAAATAGTGCCAACTCAATTCAATAATAGCTACGGTTAGTGTAAACAATAGTTACAGGTTGTGCTTCTACTTCAACTGAACAAATGATACCAATAAGTGTCTTTCATAGGGCTCAAAAGGACCTGCATAATTTTAAGTTGAGCTTCTTTTAATGCCAATGGCTTAACCAGTCAAAACACATAAACAAAAATTTAAGATCGAGCAAGCTCACTAACCACGTCATTGTTGTTAGGGGTGCAAACAAGTCGAGTCGAGCTCAAAGTCAACGGGGCTCGGGCTCGTTTAAGTTATGAAACCACGAGCTCGAGCTTGGCTTGATTCGAGCATTGTTTTTAAAGCTCGAGTTTGGGTCTTTTATTATTTATTTATGAATTTATATTAATTACAAACATTATTTTATATATGATTTAGCTATTTTTTATAATTTTATAAATAGCAATTATTATTATTTAAATATATATTTAATACTTTAATTGAAAATTATATATATAAGTAGTGTGCTTGTTTAGGCTAGTGAACCGGATTGATAACTGAAGCTCGGGTTCGTTTGTTAAATGAGCTTGTTTTTTAGGTTCAGGCTAGGCTCGTTTCGAGCTTTTATTCAAGTCGAGCTCGTGTAGCTTCATTCGTTTGCACCACTATTTTTTGTGACTTTTCTTAAAGTTGTCAAAGACTTGGTGGATGGCTTTGGATGTGATTGGTTGTGATATTGCATTAGAAGGTTGCTATTTAAAAAATAAACGAGATTGATAATAATTCAACCGTAAGCTTAAAAATTCATGAGAAAATAGTTTCTCGATCTAACCTTTAGTGTTAGATCGAACATGGCTGCCATCATATTCTCCTTTACAAATGACAAATTAATAAACTTGTTGATGTTTTACTTTACTAACTGGGTATATGAAGTTAAATGGGTTTGAACTAACAATTAAACAAACACACCGACCACCAATGAAAATCTAAAATAAAAAACTATGGTACCTTTGCTTTGTATATTTCATTCTGTGAGACAACAATGAAATGCAGTTCTCTTCCTGGCCTGGTTAGAACATAGATTACCACCTGTCATTTGCATAGAATTTCAATTTAGAGGGGTAAACACTTGTAGGGAGTATTTAGATGAGCAAATTTGAAAGTGAATCTATGATATGTGACAATCAGAATCAAATGAAAAAAAAAATATGAGCTAAGAAAACATAGTATATCAAACAAAACTATACAATAAAAAGGTTTAATACGTCGTACACAGGAAACTCATCTTCAAGCTCCGCTAAGAAACACGCGGATTGAGATTCCCAACAAACACACGACACGTCGTCTTTCACCTTCCATACCAACACACAAAAACCTCTCATCAAATTATATCAAACAAAACTATACAATAAAAAAGGTTTAAACTTTTTCAAATGAATTGCAGCGTGGCAACAAAAACTTATTATACAAATTTGGTAATTCACATATTTGTAATAGTGACATTTACCAAAAAGTACAAAGTTTAAAATGAGACTAACCTTGTAGGGAATACAGGAGGGACAGTTATATGTAATGAAGAACTTTTAGGAAAAGCTCCTTTCTCTACATCTCTTATGGTTGCTTTTATTAAGGGTAAACAAACTGAGACTGCATCCTTAAAATGACTTCCACTTTTTTTCCCTAAAATATATTAACATTTGGTTCAGTTTGTTAAATGTTCTTACTTCTTACTGCATAAAACTAACAATACTTCAAGTATGGAACCTACAATTTTAATAAAAATGAACCTAAGTTCAACAGTTTGCACACAGACATTTCATTAACACCTTGTATGTGTAATTTAACCACAATAAAACAATGCAAAGTGTGACTCAATTCAGCCCCATAATCATAAGATTATACAATACATCACTAAATCATTCAAGAAAACGAATTCTCACCCTTAGTAACTCATGCCAGTCTGCATTTCCGTTGGTCTTTTTAGCCTAAAACAAACAAACAAACAATATACACTAAGAATACACAAATTGACACCAAATCTAATGGATACAATGAAATCAAGAAGTAATTCTAATGTCTTAGTTACTTTAAGGCAATCAGCATGTCTTGGAAAATCTACAGGAGAACAATCAGTTAACCTTGTCTACTTATTTATTATAAATAACCAGTAAACCTATGGCAATACGCCACCATGTAATGATCTAATTGATAAATAAATGTGAGACAAATAAAAAACACATCCAAAAGTATATGTGCACCAAATGAATTTTGTCAGCAGCATGTTCATAGTGTCTCCCCCACATAAAAGTAAGCCTAAAACCAGCAAAACCAAACCTATAAACCAAATAGGGTTAGAATAATGCTAAAAGTTCATAAAAAATACAATTAAATCAATATGAATTGTAAATTTTTTTTACCAAAATCCGGCAGATGTTGTATGATCCAGATGCTGTATAATCCTGATTGACAATCCAAAGTTAATATTACACCCAATTTACAGGAACGAATTGACCTAAAAAAACACGCAGCCTTAATCGGTCCCTGTAAACACCAATTACACATTCAAAACACGGGTAAAGATAATCTCAGTCAATTATCATCATTACTGAATGTAATTAAACCCAAAAACATACCTCTGGAAGTCTCGATCATAACCCTAGTACGACGATTCTGATTCTCTGCGTTGTTTGCTCACTTGAAGTAGACGGTTGTTTGTCAAATATGTATAAAAGCAGGACCCGAAGGGATTTGAAACTGACATCCATTGAATTTAGATCTTTGAATGCCGAATTGAACAAACTACACGTTATCAGTCGATTGATAAATAAAAGAAGAAGGCAAAGGATCATTGTGATAGTGAGGGCAGGGATGGAAAATGAGTTGCTTTCGCACTTTTTATTTCTACCCAAATAAACCAAGCTGTCGAGTAAGATGAATCGTATCATTGAAGGAGAATACGATTCAATGGAAAAAAATGATGATGACATTCAATGCTATTTCAATGACATTTACGGATTAAAGGCGGTTGGAGGAGGAAGTTATTCAAGTCGTAGAAAGCAATTGGGAAGAGAGAGGAATTGAATGTCTCTTACGTTTCAGAACAATTACATGGAATGTGCATTAGCTATTTGTACCATTGCTATCAAAAGTTGTATAAAGGGGCATAATAGGAAGAAATAGGATAAAATATAGAGATTATGCTTATGCCTCTTCATATGCCATCTTAACTTTGTCAAGTTGGACATATTTGCCCATTGCTCCCTCTTTATAATGTAGTAGAGATTATTATTATTATTATTATACTATATATTAAAATACAATGTCGGTGCTACAGTTTTTTTTTTTTTTGTGGGGGTTTGTTTATTCACAAAACGAAAACCTCAGAATAAGATGGGGGAGTCGTTTTCCATTGGCGAGGCACGTGATGACCTGTCGTTAGGGTCATGCAAAAACCTAAATAACCTAGGTAGCTAGGGTAAGTCAGGTATCGAATCCACGAGGAGCATGTGGTTAGTATTGCACCTTTTGTTTGATTATTTGAACTAAAAAATTAAATCTAACTAAGTTGTAGGTTGTTTTGAGTTTTAAGAAAACGAATTTTATAAGTTGTAAACAATAATATTAAAGAAGTAACCCCCTCCAGGTTTCCGGTTCAATGATTCACCATACCCTTGGTTAGATGATTGGATACCACATAGACATAGTTTTGTTGAACGGTTTAAGTTAAGTGATAATCAAACACAAGTTTTTAATAATAACTCGTACAATTTAATTACCAACCCACGAATAACAACTACCCTCCCATTAATCAAACTGCTCACGATGCAAGAAAACCGAATGCGAATGACTAAAAGATAAGCAATTGCACAAACGTGACTTGTTTAAATAACTCAAACCACAAATATCTTTCAAACAATTAAAAGACAATCCATAAACCAAACCAAACAAGAGTTAGAGTTTCACAAACGAACCATACACCCGGAGACGCTTACACAATTAGCCGCGCTGCATATTAATGATGATTCTTGATGTGAGTGCAGCTCCAAGGCTGCTGCTGAGCGTTGCCCACCGTCAAAGAATAACCCCTCTGCCAATCGTCAAGAATGATAATAAAATCCCAAAACTCCACCGACTTTCGTTTAGGGCTTTAGTCTCGTGGGAGCCCATTCTAAAATTCCTAACAAAGTCAATAAACGTCAAAATAATATATTAGTCATAACTAACGTGACTTTGCAATTGAATTGCAAGTATTTACTTAGGCAATTTAATATTTAATAGTTTATCATATGATTACTAAATATTAAACGTAAATTCTTTTACCTCATTACATCTTGAATCTTGAACTTTATAATATATAAAAAAAACTAGTAAACCAAATAATTTTAAACTAATATTATTGCAAGTTTACTATAATTAATATTTAATAATGTACATCTAAAATGCACGGATTAAACACTAAATATACACAAAACTAGCGTATTAAAAAGGTGTTTTCACCAACACATCACACCCCTACACTTATCTTTTTTCGTCTCGAAAAAATTATATTCACTCTGCTCAACACATTATCGCAGACTAGCACCCCAGTCGCCCCATCATACCTTAGCTAAGGTCCAAAGTCATACCCCATTTACAGATCAGCATTAGATGTGTTAATGCAGCAAGCCAAATTGATTTTTATTTAAAAACATAATTAACCTGACTAAATCTAACATGCTTTCGATTTTTATTCTCATGCAACACACCCCTCACAATTTTCACTCCACTCGGTTTAATATCTGGACTAGCATATAATGAGCTAGTATGAATCACTCAAAAACCAAGTATGCAACTCTGTTATCATAGGCTTGTATAACAATCACACCTCAGCTGTAGGCAACGCACATATCTAAAGGACTAACGGGTTTTGGGCTTAGGGTAAAGGTAGGATAGATTTGGCTAGAAAGTGGCTAAAATAAACTGGTAAGACAAACATGATTGACAATCCTTATTCACAACACACACAACTAAACACAAGTATGGTCATAATTAATCATAACCAGCAACATCTATTTTTGTTTTTTTTTGTTTTTTCTTTTTTTTTGTTTTTTTTTTTTCATTTTTTTTCTTTTTCTTTCTTTTTTTTTCACAACTTAACATAGATCAAACACTTGAACATAAATATAGGACACAATGGATGTCATCAATTTTCTTAACAATGGTTAACGGGTCGATTTAGGTAACTTTATAGGTTTAACAAACGAAAGGGTATAGGCTCAACATGGCTACTAAAGGTGATTTTAGGTAAACGGGTCAACACATAACAAATAAATTGGTATCAAAAGAAAAAGGGAAATCCTAAATTGCCTTTATCATTTACGTGCATATCTAGTCTACAACCTCAGCATGTATCAAATCACACAAGTTCTGCAAGAGAGAAACAATTGGCCTACTCTCAACAAACGAAAATGTATATAAATCAATCTATCATCTAGTAGGCTCAAGATCTCACAAAAGTGGGGAAATGGGTTACCGATGTGTGCATGTATTTATTACCAATAGCTTGTTAAACCTAGTCAGGCAATTCTAAACTCTTTTATTTTCTTTAAAAACATCTGCTGAAAACGGTTCATATTACTTTTCCACAAATTAGACCATGACTAAGGACCTACTGCCAAAACAATCTAGAAACAACTGGTATGTACTGAAAGAGCTGCTTTATGTCTGATTAGAATGTTTTTTTAGAAAAATTTCAAGACATTTTCAATTTCTTTTAAAGACTCAAAAATAAATAAAAATGAAATTTCCCCACCCCCACACTTGAACGACACATTGTCCTCAATGTGAGATAGGAATAAAATAAAGCAGAAATAAAAATAAAATACAACAGTAAAAGGAACAGACTCCCCTGGATAAGCAATACGCGTATGAGTCTCTGCAGTTCCTCCCAATCGAGCCGTATAACATTTCCTTTGCGGCCGATAAACAAACCTGAAACTAAGACTCAAAAGAAAAATAAAAACATAAAATTCTGGGATGCCTTATACACCGAAGATGTACAGTTTTACTCCGCCTGAATGGAGATTGAGTACAGGCGAAGTTATCATCGCAAGTTAAACTCCAAGCATTCCCAGAAATAAAAAATAAAATAAAAAGTAAAATAAAAAAACTCAAAATACAAACTAAAAATAAAAGAAAAATAAAACAAAATAAATATATATACAAAATGTACAAGAATCATACCTGACTATCAAGGTGGTCTAAGCGCGCACTTGCCTACCGAGTTTCCAATGTATGCTCGGTAGTTTACATGCCATATCCAGACTTGCTTTTTCATGCACGGCATGTAGCGATTGTGGATCCGCTTCAAAATAACTTGCCCAAAGTCGTGCAAGCCAACCTTCCTAACCTTAGGTACCAAGATCACTAGTTCTTCTTGAGGGACCGTGTCTTCATCAAGATTTAAACAAACATTTTCTTGTGTAGGAAGACTTGGAACCTCTTCTTCAGCCATGGTGGATTCAATTTCTACATCTTCAACCACTTGAGGGATCAGTGTGGTATTAACCTCCACAACCTCCTCCTCAATGTGTGAGAGTAGCCATCTTTGTTTTGCTTGACTTTTTTCAATCGTTGTTAAGACGGAATAAGCCTTATCTTTTTCTTTTTCCTTACTTAGAAGATCGTACTTGTAACTCAACAATTTTAACCGATCTTCTTTAGATTTATTAGGTAGTGCTAATTCTTTTTCGACTTTAGAAAGTCGCACTCTCCTAAAAATCTCGTCAAGACTACTTTCCTTTGACTGAAGTTGTTGATTTGAGCATTCACAACAATTCGTTTGATAACATGGGTACCGATTTGTGCATGCCGGTGTAGAGTATTCATAGTAACAATCATCATACTCACACCGGTCACTCGGGTACTGTGCCATCTCCGGTTGATAATCATCATAATCTTCAAAATGCTCATTGTTATCATATTCCTCCTGATAATTAGAAAAACAAGACATGTTAGGATCATAAGTATTATCATACAAATTTTCCTCACAATGATAGTAATCCTGAGAACTCGGTGGTGGAGGTGGTTCATAGTATGAAGAGTATGAGCGTGTATTTTCAACGTGCTCATATTCTTCATCAACTAGTGCTTGGTAATCTTTGAATTTTGGAGCAGGAACAAAGTCGTCATAACAAAAGATCGGAGTGTTCTCCCATCTTTCATAATCTTTATTATATCTTCTTAATGCCTCCTGATACTTCCAACGTTCTAGGCAATCTTCCAATGCGTGGCGTGGATCCCCACAATATTCACATGTATAACGATTTGCATACATGGTCAAAACTTTTGAGCTTCTATTATCTGTAAAAGAAAATTCCTGCACACAGAAAGCTAGAATACCCAAAGTGAAATCTAATAAAAATTAAAAATCACTTGTATACATATATATTTTTTTTTAAGATTTTCTATTTTTTTTCAAAACAATAAATAAAAAAATCAAACAAACAAGCAATGTAATACTAAGCGCACTAGCTCCCCGGCAACGGCGCCATTTGATCGATGTCGTTGGGTCAATCAAAAATAAGTAAAATATAGTATAGTGAAAGTGAGTCGTCTCCACAGGGAATTGGTGGAAAGAGTAGTTTTGCAAATTAACTAAAAACCTAAAGTCTAATTGCTTTGTTGTTTGTCTTGGAATTTTTAAGAAAACGAATTTAAGAAGTTGTAAACAATAATATAAAAGAAGTAACCCCCTCCAGGTTTCCGGTTCAATGATTCACCATACCGTTGGTTAGATGATTGGATACCACATAGACATAGTTTTGTTGAACGGTTTAAGTTAAGTGATAATCAAACACAAGTTTTTAATAATAACTCGTACAATTTAATTACCAACCCACGAATAACAACTACCCTCCCATTAATCAAACTGCTCACGATGCAAGAAAACCGAATGCGAATGACTAAAAGATAAGCAATTGCACAAACGTGACTTGTTTAAATAACTCAAACCACAAATATCTTTCAAACAATTAAAAGACAATCCATAAACCAAACCAAACAAGAGTTAGAGTTTCACAAACGAACCATACACCCGGAGACGCTTACACAATTAGCCGCGCTGCATATTAATGATGATTCTTGATGTGAGTGCAGCTCCAAGGCTGCTGCTGAGCGTTGCCCACCGTCAAAGAATAACTCCTCTGCCAATCGTCAAGAATGATAATAAAATCCCAAAACTCCACCGACTTTCGTTTAGGGCTTTAGTCTCGTGGGAGCCCATTCTAAAATTCCTAACAAAGTCAATAAACGTCAAAATAATATATTAGTCATAACTAACGTGACTTTGCAATTGAATTGCAAGTATTTACTTAGGCAATTTAATATTTAATAGTTTATCATATGATTACTAAATATTAAACGTAAATTCTTTTACCTCATTACATCTTGAATCTTGAACTTTATAATATATAAAAAAAACTAGTAAACCAAAATAATTTTAAACTAATATTATTGCAAGTTTACTATAATTAATATTTAATAATGTACATCTAAAATGCACGGATTAAACACTAAATATACACAAAACTAGCGTATTAAAAAGGTGTTTTCACCAACACATCAGCACGCAAAGGACGTGGCGAGGAGGGAAAAGAACCAACGGCAGATGAATGGTATTCTCTGTAAGTGTAGAGGTTGGCGGTTGGTGATGGTGGCGGCTATGGGTTAAGAGTTTGACAGCCGAGTCGGAGAAAACGGTGGTTCACAGATCTTTAGCGACGGTGGCCTGGTGGTGGGTTGCGGAGAAGTCGTTTCTCATATTGTGATTTTTTGCCGGTGTCCGTCGCCGGAGGATGACGACCAGTAGGATGACATATGTGCCATAGAGTGGGGGTTCATTCCAGTGGCGGTGACGATGGCTTTTCCTTGGTAGAGGAGAGGGTAAATAGAAACTAGAAAGAGATGAAGATGATGTTTTAAAATACAAAAGGACAAACGTGAAGCAAATATAAATTTGATTTAACTATTTGAGTTAAAATAGTAAAACGTGATGCTCTGAAGAGCTTTTACATTGTTGATTTTGTAAAATTATAAATAAGGATATTAATTACGTGTAATTTATGGATTTAGTTAAATTTGTATATTTTAAGTTGTTATTATATATAAACATAATCATTATACAAAGTTTCCATCGGCTCTTTTTATATTTAGTTTTTTTATAAAGTATTAACAGAAACAAAATTGTTTCTCCTTTTGTAATTAAAACAAAAACTAAAATATACGATAAGCCCTCACTCATAGAATTTTATGACACTTGATTATTGACGTTGATGGTTTTATTATCTTTAAATTAAACAATTATATTGTTGTTATTTTCTAAATGTAAATTTTGTATGGATTCGAGTTGGCATAACTTCGACTTATTATGCGTTTCGATAATATAAATTCGAGTTATCGTACGTTATGATGCCGCCGCAACGCGCGGCTGGTAACATACTAGTTACCTTATTAAGGAGGAAAGGTGGATAATAATGTAATTTTACACAATTTTTAAGATGGGAGTTGAAGGGTCCCTTCACAAATTTTCAATCTTTGGTCATTTTATTCCCTTTATGCTCCTTATGTACAACCTATAATGCTCATTGTATATGTGTGTAATGCATATTTCATATCCATCTCAACATGTAACTCCCATTCATAACACCCAATTAAACCCAAATTCAATTTCATTAAAACCCATGCTTTTCATTGAATCCTTCTACACATTAGAAGAACAAACAATGCTTGTGATGGTTCTGTTAAGCGTTAGCATTGGGCAACGCATGGTTCTGAATGAGCACAACATAAGGTATGCTTATATCTTATGGTCTGACATCTTTTATTAGTTTATTATCCATGTTTTACTGTATGTTGCAATTTTGATAATCTTTGTAGGAATTATTGGACATCATTGAGAAAGACTTGTTTCAGGTCCATATGAAAAAGTGAGCCTTTACAATACTTCTTTTGTTTTAAACCGTATCTTCCATGGGTAGAGGTGGCAAAATGTGGGTATGGTTGGGTTGGGACATACACAACTTTTAAATCCAATTTTACTATAAGAATTATGATTAGGTAGTGTCATATGATCAAAATTTATTTTATTTTAGTAATAACTTAATTTCTTTGGTAAAAAGATTTTTGAGCTTCTAACTTATTAATTGCCACCTCTACTTATTTAGCGTTTATTGATTTTTGAGCCGTAATATATTCTTGTGCACCCATACAAATAATGTTACATACTTGCGGTTGGATGAATAAGTTGAGCTTGAAATGCTATACAATCTATCACAAGAGGATTGATAAAGTAGTGGAACCAAATACCATGTTGCAAAGCGTTAGCCCCGCAACATCGTGCGGGTTTTCTTACTAGTGTGTTTCCAAAAAGAAATGGAGGTTTGCGAGTTACCCAACAACTACTACGACAACCACAACGACAACGACAACGAAAAGAAGTCCATCTTTCTTAAAAAGTGTGTGAACAGTGGCGCAGCTTCATAGACTCCCCTGAATTTTCGCTCAGACGTTTTGATTATATAGTATCCATATATAATTTTTTTTTGTATATACGGTTTCGACCCCCCATTTTTTTATAAAAAAATAGTTATATACTTCCGACCCCCGTCCGAATTCTCAAACTTCGCCACTGTGTGTGAAGTTTATGTAGGTATTGTATTTTAAATTTAAAACACCATACAGAGAAATATAATCGGTGTGTTTTGAAGATAATCAGCATGTTTTAAATTTTAATGCTTATAGTAGTAATATATTTGATTGTGTTTTAAATTGTTACTTTTGTTATTTTCTACATAAAACAATGTCAAATGAATATAAAACATTTCTTCTAAAATTTCAAACACAATACCTACTACATAGACTCCTCACACTTTTTAGGTAAATAGACTCTTTAGCCGAACCCTCATTACATAATAATATACTTACTAACAAAGATTATTGATATCAGAATCTTCGAAATGTTGACCCAAGCCCGTGCTAAAGCTTTTATACTCGTTTGCAGTCCATGGTATAGAGACTGCCTTACTATATGGTTCTGGTGAGTTTTGGTTGGGTTTCTGGGACGAATGCGACAGATCCAGCCCACAATAACTATGACCCCAGTTATCATAAAACATTTGGTATGTATAGGGCCCAAAAGCAAGAGAACATTGTAGGCCTGTGTATATTTGCTTAATGGACACAAGCTGGTGGGCTGAGCAGATGGGTGGTGTTTCTTGGGCCGGGTCGGATTGTGATTTGTGAAGTTTACTAGGTGCAAACGTATTGGTAGGTCCAACAGCTGAATTTGACCATGAAGAATATATGGGACTGTATACAATTAGGCCTATGAGAAAGTTGTTGGATGCTATTGATTGCCTTTTGCATATGAACTTAATTTTGCAAGACGTTATTGGTCAATTTTTTGACGATACGAGATGGGTATGGAGTTAGGTGATATCTGGAAACATTAAACATATAGCTATTTACCCGAATCATTTACCTGGAAATTATTATATTTAATCTTGAGAAAATGTTTTATGTAAAAAGAATCCTTAACATAGTGTAGGAAGGATTTTGGGCATTTGATCTAAGGAAATGAATCAATGGATGAGATTGATTTGATTCATTCATTGCAAGATGAATGTACTAATTGATCATGTATTAAATTTTTCCAATTTTCAAATGAGGCATTTGAGTTTTTTTTTTTTCCAATTCACTGTTGATTATTATATGATGTGGGCTACAAACGAGGAATGTGAGCATATGTATTTTCATTTGAAGCGCCGCAACGCGGCGCCGAGTTAAAAACTTGGTTAGGTTAATTATGTTTGTATTTTGATTGGTAATTTTTAAATACATTTTTTTTTTCTTTTAAAGGTTACTTTCATTAAACATTAAACCTATTGCGCAACAATTGAGATGCCGCAACATGGTTGAAGTTACTCCTGTGTGCATTCACATAGTCGCGGCGCATGTCTAGGATTGCAATGTCTTCTTGATGATTAGGGTTCTGCTCAATCGTGGCTTCATACGGGCGTTCCATCGGTTACACTTGGTGAAGAGATCATGCCACTTACTAACGAGCAAATCCTTTTTGCGGTTATTTGTGCCGGTTATTCGATTGAATTCCATTGACACGTTGTTCCAAAACGAATCTCTCCATAAACCGGTAGAATGATTTGTGTTTCTCACTGCCAAATACGCCCTCGCTAACGCGATCTCCTCATTTACATTCCATGGGACCATTTTTACGATATGATTAAAGTGATAACCGGTTTTGGTGTGATTTTGGTATTAGAAGTTATGGGGTTTTTATAGGTGTAAAAAATGTAGGCGTTAAGTTGTAACGGTTAGAAAATTAATTACCGTTTGAAAATTAAAAAACGGTTACTTTTGAAGTTAAATGAAAATATTAAATAAAAGAATCAGTGGAATGTTGCCTCCAAAAAAGTGTTTGAGTGAGGTGATGTGGCAGTGCAAGATTGGTTAAAATCAATTAAGTGAAAAAACTATTCTACAAAGTGCCCCTTCCCTCTAATATGATGTGATAAAATTTGTGTTATGATGTAACATAAAAATTAATGTACTATAATATGACATGTGAATAAGAATGAAAATGTTTATTAAAAAGAAGATGTATGTTTGGATGAGGAGCATAGCTAGAAACAACCATTGCATGGCATGATTGAGGCAGTAATTTTGAAGATGTGACTTTTTTTTGGAAAAGAGTGATTTTAACCTATTATGCTCTTGATGAAAATAAAATTTCTAGTTTGAACATGATTAGTGACTTGCTTAGACATGATTAATGAATTACCTGAATACATTGTGTTTTTTTTTCGTATGAACAAAAACCAACAAAATCGCTTTTTGGTATAACACTATGGTACTCGTTGGGAAGATAATAAAACGTTCGTCAATTTGGTGTAATTTTTTTTTTAAAAAAAAATCTCGTATATAAAAGTTATTAACATTTTAAAATTGTGGGGAAAACATGAGAGAGAAAGAGACTTTTGGATCGAAATAAGGAGGATGTCACATGGCACACTCAAGGGGGGAAGATGACCTCTTTAAGTGTCATGCTTTGGAATATTAATATACTAGGTTATCCCCCGGGATAGACAAATCCAATATGACGTGACAAAATATGTGTACTATAAAAGTAATAGGACGTTTTTTTTTTCAGAAAAAAAAATTGTAAAGAATTTGGTATCAAATGATATTTTATGATGATGATAGACGATTCTAATGTGTAAAGTAAGCATTTGTTAAAGAATGACATACATGTTCAATTTTTATTATGGATATACAATCAATCATCTTTTCATATTTCCTGACTGTTTTCTTCACTCATACATAATTTAAGTATCTATTTCAATAATCATCACATAAAAAGTCATTTTCTTTTTTCGTTTTTTGTATAACACTATGGGTACTCGTTGGAAAGATAGTAAAATGCTCGTTAATTTGGTATAATTGTTTTTTCCAAAATAGTAATGTCTCTTTAAGACATATCGTTTGGATAGTCGTGCTCTAATCTTCAATACATTACCAACTAAATTTCGGATGATAATGGATTAATGTCTTCCGGTTAGTTATCCTATTTGATTTTGAGTACATCTTCTTTTACAAGAGTTGTGATTATGAGATATCCCATGTCAACAATCTCTAGTTAACAGTTGTGCAAGAATCTTACTTGAGTATATGTTCTTTTGATTACTTGAGTAGATTATGTTCTTTTGATTACCCGGCCTTGTGCCCAAACAAACATGCGTGCATGCTCTTATCAAACATTCTAGTGACACATCTTTGATCATTATTTTATTGAGGAAGATCTGCTTAGATGATATATGTTGTAGATATAACCAAACTTAGTGGAGAATAGACACACCACCCCACATAGAAGATGAGATAAAGTGAATGGTGACACTATGACATATTCCCCCTTTCCCCAAGCCATATGAGTCATCAAGCTCAACTTTTGGTATGTACTTTGATCATGGAGTTGAAAATGGTGACATAAAAAGACCTCATTAGTTTATGGAATCAAAAAGATGAAAAGAGATTGAAAAAGATGATGAAACCATTGGTCTAATTAGAGAAGCATCCTGGTGAGCAATATGGCAAAGAAAAAGTTGGAAGAATGGCTATACCAAGATTCCATTTCATCAAATAAACAAATATAAGTAGAGAGAAGAAAGTTGTAGAAATGAAGACGAATATGGTGGAGCACTATGAGTGAACATTCAATGCCTACACCACTTTTGCTTAATTATTAAGAGCATCTTTCAAGTATTGATATCATTTGTGTGGTTTCAATCTTTTTTAAGCAGTAAAACATGTTGAATGCTTTTCCAACTCACCACACCTTTCATTCAAATCCAATTCCATGTACTTTTGTACTTGATGTATTGGTGTCAATTACATAAGTTATCACTCATAATAATTTAAGTATATATTTGATGTTATGTAAAATTATTTTAAGATATGATGCAACTATTTCTCCAACAAATAGCACATCTATCATGGGACTATCATAAATGGCACATTTTAAGAACAAAAATTACTACCGTCATATTTTAAAAATGTTTGATGAATTGATATCAATCTAGTGTCAAACACATGTATAATATATAAAAATGAGTATCAAATACTGTATAACATGTACTAGTATCACCCTACAGTAGATACACCCCATGCTACAATCATACGACCAACAATAACAAAAAGCACATTGCACCAAAACTAGATGTCATGGTCATTCGAACAAATGCTCTCAACCATAACACAAGTTGGTGATAAGAAATCATACCTTTTGTTTTGGAAGATGCTTTTGGTCATAAAGTTATATTTAATTACTTTACATATCTGATATTATTTTATAACAAAGTTATAATCTAATTGTTAACAGTTATTTACTCCGATATTATCAAAATTACTAGTAAGAATGCCCGTGCGTTGCCGCGGGTGTCCCGATTGATATCAGATTCACTTATGATGCCTATTGTGAACCACAACCCATTCCGTATTCCTAGGTAAACATGTGGCTTCCTTTATACACTTCTAAAAGTATGATGATACTCTTGCTACAAAAATTATTTTCACTTATTCATCATTGAGTGGTATTAGTTAAGCAAACATCATATGACAAAAGTAAGGTTCAATTTTTTAAGGAGCGTACTTAATCTTAGTTCTCTTCGAATTCAGTTCTTCATATTCTAAGGAAAACATGCTACAAGCTAATCACTCATGATATAATGGTGACAATTAAATGGGTCCTCAGCGTGCTCTCATTTAAACTATTTTCACAAACTTAAGTGAGAAACAATTCTTTTACTTGCAAATGACTTGTTTATGCAAAATGGCACACACATAATATAACTAAGCCTGGCACAGCGGCGGAATGGTAGACGTCAACAAAGATTATTCAAAATAGTATCATTTTAGTTTGGGCCGAAATTGATTAAGGTTGAAACATATCGTCTTAGATTTTATTTTTATCAAAATTGGTTCACCGGCTCTGTTGGTTACAGTGACATATTGGCTGCAGTGGGTGGGGTTGGCTCATTTAGAACCTTTGTAAACCAGAAACTTCCTTAACAGTGACTTTGTTTTAAGTATTGTATATTTTTTGTAGATTAATATGAAAAGCAAGTCCCAAAAACCTATTTATTGAATAATGGGTCATGGTTAAAAACATTAGAGTAAAACCAGACTCAAGAATAATGGGTCAAATGAAAAGCAAGTCTCAAAAATCTATTTGAACTTGCAATGGTAACAATATCCAAACATAACCATTTCCATATATAAAATTCTATTAAGTTCAAAATTTCATATATATACTTCTAATTTCATAATATCATATTTATCCTTTCACAACAATACTAAAAAAGTATCTCATAGGAAGAAAAAAGTGAGTTACACAGAAAAATACAAAAACTGCTTCTTGTTGTGCTCATCGACTGTCCAATTAAAAGTCGAATTAGCAGGTTACACAATGTTCAAACTACTAAAACAATTTTAAAAAAATCTAAATGTAAGAGAACACGTATAATAGATAAGATAGATCGCTAATTTCGTATGAACAGAGATTCAAACGTACCCTGAGCACCATTAGAGAAGAACAATTAGGTATGAGG
The DNA here is from genome assembly GCA_030844895.1 of Ambrosia x helenae. Classification (NCBI taxonomy): domain Eukaryota; kingdom Viridiplantae; phylum Streptophyta; class Magnoliopsida; order Asterales; family Asteraceae; genus Ambrosia; species Ambrosia x helenae. Next base: position 45,728,970 of record CM061232.1, on the reverse strand, counting down.
GTTGTACTTACAGGAGGCCAGATGAAAATTTGTAAGGCTAATGCGAATTGCATTCAATGGAGATGATTAATGCGTGAAATTTTATTCGACCAGAATGGTGACCGATTGGCATGTCAAGAGAAGGTTTTTGGTCAATTAGATGATTGGAAGAAGATGAACAATCATTGGATGAATGAATATGATTAATGATGAATAATGACTTATAATTATTATACCATTGAAGATGGGTATTGGTGAACATAACGAGGAATATGTGAAGTAAATGGTATGGTTTCAATACTATAATGGCTTGGCTTAATGTTCTTGGGCTGCATTATAGGTTATACAATTGTCATCCAAGCTTGTACAACAGGGACATAAAGGGAAGAAAATGGGTAAAAATTAGTAAATTACACCATCACTCTTGGTATGTCATCTTAAACTTGATGTAAAATTACCTACCCATCCATCGAGTTTCTTTAATAAGGTACTAGTAATAATGCCCGCGCGTTGCTGCGGGTGTGTTTATTTTATTATCTTATAGTTGTTGGGGTTTGTGATGTGGGTGTATGTCGTTTGTGGATGATTCCTTAATGCAACCTACCCAACACGTGTGCCATCCTCAAGATCCAGACCACTTTTGGGGTGTATTTAGACAGTTTTGTCCACGTCGGTTTAAGCATTTTTTGCATATTTCTATGTTTGAGGTGATTTAGAAGGGCCTCGCCTTGCCTGGCGTGCCTTTGACTACTTCATATATAAGCCTAAACAACCTCTCAAATACCTTTGAAATTTGTTTGGCATTTATAACATTTGCATCTTTTGTGTTTGGGTTAATTATCTTTGTGCATCTAGCCACCTATGTGCATAAACAATACAACATTTGTAAATAAGAGAGGAAAAAATGGTTTTTTATTTATTTATTAAGGTAATATGAAATTATGAACCTGAAGAGGTTGCTCCTATTGTATCATTTGTTTTCTCATAAACAAGATAGCATTGGCTAGGTGCAGGGAGGCCAGTGTCTCATTCCTTAATACTATCAAAGTTGAAAATGATTAGAACTCCAGTTTAGGAACAAAATGCCCATCATATTAACTAACAATATCCATATTAACCAACAATATCCACATTATGTGTGTGTGGGGGGATATACCATAAACCACATTATGCCTATTAACTGTAATCCTTTTATGAACCGCTAATGCTGACAGAAGCGCAACATCAGTAGCAACGTTATCATTAGCTATTGAAATATCTAACATACTATTTATAAAACGGGTTCACACGGTAGCTGGATAAGCTTTTAGACTCCTAGTCAAAGTGGGTTTGAGTTGAAACATGGCGTCCTTAGTACAAGACAAAACTGACCATGTCAGATTAGGAAGGTCTGCAAACGGTTTTTGTCATCTTCTAGCTTTTTTGTTAGAAATAGTTTATTTTGTTAGAAAAATTGGCTAAATCTTTAAAAAAACAATTAAAAAGAATGTATACTTAACTTTTTTGAATAATCCATTTTAGATTTAAAACATCGATAACTAAATTATTTAAAATTGGCACCTCTAAGTTGAAAGAAACTATTAAAAACACTAACTTAAAGGATGTGTTAGCTTGTCGGCCTGAAGAGCTGAAAATGACTTTCTTAGCGGTAAGGTTTACCTTTTAGCACCGAATTTGCCATTGACTTTGACTACACTCTTGGCGCCAGTAATTTCAAGAATTGAAAACAAAACAAAAACAGCCATATATTCTATAAGGCTAGGTGCTCAAAAATGGCACCCACACAAACAATTGATCATGCAGGGCTACAACAGCTGAAGTTCGATGACGGTCGATCCTATATGGCAAGCTCACAACCTTGTTCACAGAAAGTTTATTGCCAGTTGATTTTTAATCAATTATAAACAATACTATTTATTTTCAACTTTGTTATCAGGTTCGCATACATACCTCTTTAGAGGGAAAAATGCCCCAAGTATTGCCGAACTGTTCTGGTTGTTCAGATATAACCAAGCGACCGGCTGGATCAGACTTTACCCGCACCTACTCACTTCCACATAATGTATAAATTTTCATGGTATCTCTAAAGATGAAATGATTGCATTCTAATGCTACTGACGAAACAAGTTGAATTGTAGAAACTTTTTTATAAATATGGGGATTATGTCATCTTGATAGGGTGTGTAACTACACCTCTTTTTTTATTGTTCATCTCAAAGTTGTACCGTTTAAAACCTTAAAAGGACGTATAACATATATATGTATATGCATGTCACCTCTTCACTCAAAAGTCCATGAACCAAGCACCTCAAAACTATCATTATGTATGAACACATTTACAAAACAGGTAATAAGTCGTAAGACTAAGACAAAATCAATTTAACTATAACGGGAGTTGTTTGAAAGAAATCATAAAAAAAATAACATACAAACAGTTTCATGCACATTGATCTTCACCTAATCAGCGGGGAAGCCAACAATCACAACCGGTGAGTCTAAGCTGACAAATTCATTACAACAAACATGTGTTAGTAGTGAAATAGTTATTCAATTCAAAGAAAGACAATATTCGTGTAAACGGGCTGCTATCCATACAATAACCAAGCAATTTCCCTGTGTTTTCATGATTTAGCCTTGCCAAATCAGCAACCTGAAATAACAGAACAATTTTAGCAAAATAATGATAGAGTCGACCTCATAAAAATTCAAGTTTTTTGTTCAATTTGTTATAACTTACCTTTTTCTATAGAACCCAATATAGCGGGTCCAGTGCTCTTCTATAATGCAAACAAATATGACCCACATTTCGGGCTCATTTTTCATAATGCCTTTGTAAAATAAACTACCTGATGAATAAACGATAATGATGCTAAAATCTTCACAAGCAACCTCAAGTTATTGTCGGCTATATTTTGTCCACCTTTCAACATGTTAGAATCAACATAGACCACCATTTGATCTATATAACTTGTGGATTTGTTCCACATATTCAAAGCAGAAGGTATGCTTTTGCATCTCAAAACGAAAGTGAAAACGACAACGAGAAAAACAGACCCGACAATCGACGAAGCAAAACAACAAAAGGGTGTGCGGCGATTGTGGCTTTCGAATGACAAATTCGATTGGGATTTAAGATAGCATTGTTGATTCATGATTTGTAGAGAATAATTTTTCTTTGCATCTTCCTAGAATGAATGCTTGGAATGAGTTGCATTTTGTTTGATTGTTTGAATTTATGTGTGAAAATAAATTGGAGGACGTTTAAGAATATGAAAGGACAAGCAGAGAACTTGAAGAGATGAGAGGGGCATGAAGAGAATATATTTTTATGTTTTAACTAAAACTCTAGATAGATTTACTACGGTAACCTTGTAAGCATCTTAATTTACACCTAAGTGACTAATTTACCCTTATAAAATATGCTTTTGTAACTTGTATGTGTAGCAATAAAATTTGTACCCATAACAAAATGACAATTGGTACTTAATAAGATAGTATAGATAATGAAATAATGATAATGCCTTGCGGTATACTTTAACTTTCCTTAACTCCACATAGGTTACACATCACTCACTTTTTCCTATTTCACTCCACTTCACCTCAAGAAATGGTTTAACTCTTTTAACTCTATCTAACATTATTCTTTTAATGGTTTTTGGTTTAAAAAAGGAAACAAAGATAATTAAATCTCTTAACACCTTGTTAACATGTTAACATATAACCATTTTAACTCCACTTAACATAAGGAGAGAGTGGTGTATAACAAAAGTTAACACGTCATGTCACCGTTAACGCCCTAAATGTTAGAGTATACCCCATGGCCTAATGGTAATGATGATTAATGGTAATGATAATGATGAATAATGGCTCACATTGAATACGGGTATTGATGAAATGATGAGGAATAAATGAATTGAGATAAATGTTACGGTTTCAAGAATGTAGTGGTTCGTGTGAATCTTCATAGGTTGCATTACTGACTTATACAATTGCCATAAAAAATTATACACTAGGGGCATAAGTGGGAGAAAAGGGGCTAAAAATTAGAGATTTATACTTGTGTCTCTTGAGATGCCATCTTAAAAATGGTTTGAAATTACAAAAATGTCTGTCGAGTTTCTTTAATAAAGTAATATAATATATATATATATATATAACAAATTTAATTTAATAGTTAATATATTTGAGAAAAGTATGTATCCATAATTTTTATAAAAAAAAATATATACATAGCAAAAAGGGTAACAAATACAGTATAATTTTGGATACGTTCTCTAAAAAGAATTGACAAGATTTGGGCCTACCATCTTGTCTAGTGGACCGAACATGGACATTATAAATATTTTATATTACGGACAGGAGTGATGTCGACCCTCAAATAATTGTTACTCGCATAATTTAAGAAAAAAATGTTTTAACTTGTTATTTAATTTAATAAATCCATTTTTAATTTATATTACTCTTAAAACATATGTGTTGCCGTTCAAAAAAACTAATATATGTGTTTTCTAGTAATTAAAGTTAATTGAAAGTTTTCTTATTAACGAAATATATGTAATAGTTTATGTTATTTTATACATCAAGATATTACTATATGCACAAATATACACAACTATTTTGTCGTATTCTAGTTTCTTTTCTTCTCCCTAGTCATAAAAAGACAAGAATCAGCATCCATCCCCCACCACACAACACCACACCCACATCACTATCATGTTTTTTGTTCTTTCTAAATTATTATAGCAACTAAATATTTAGTATTTTACTTCTTTTAAAACAATAATAATAATTTCGTAGACAAATACAATGTATCGTTTTCATAACAATGTCTCAAATGACATTAGTTTGACTGTATGTTTGCTGTTTTCGTAGAAAAATATACTAAAAAGACAAGTTTTTATCAGTATTACCAGAACTGACTCTTTTATCGTCTTGTAATCAACTCGCTTAGCGACATTTGGCAAGTAATCACAAATCCAGAAGATACCAATTTTGACTTGCAAAATAGTCATATGACATAACAACAAATATACATGATATAACATCAAGACAATTACATCCCAACTAATTATACATGATATAAATAAATTGTATAATAACTTTGGTCGGTGGTGTTTAAAATTTACCAAGTGATCTCCAACTTTTAAGTTTGGCAGTTCTAGCTCATGTACTTTCAACTTTTATAAATAACAATTCTAACCCCTATACTTCTACTAAATAACAACTCTAACCTTTATACTTCTACTTAAAGGTTTTGTTTTTTTCACCTCACGCCCTTAAACTTTTGACATCAAATACTATTAACCTTCATCTTTAAGTAAGTTACACATTCACTTATAACTTGATAACTCATTTTATTTAAATTATTTTTACGACTTTACACCGTAACGTGCGACACATTATTATACTTTTTTTTATCTATGCCTAACCATGTTAATGTCAAAATTATTTTTAGAACCTTACACCGCAACGACAGAGACATCATTTTTTTTATCTATGTCTGATAACGTTAATGTCACAAACTAATGTGTGTAACGAAGTAAAAAATGTGTAATGTCACGTGCGGGCACCACGCATTAATGTAATCATCATACACTTTAACCGCAATGATTAAATAGGTTACACTGACTTAAAGAGGACACGTCGAAATACGAGTTTTCATATGGTTAACACATCACATATTGTGTCGCAAGCTTTAAACAACTAAGAGGTCGCCGCCGCAACGCGCGGCTTACGGCAAAAATCTAGTTATATATATAACAAATAGGAAACAATTGATGTGAGTGAGAATTCAATCCCTTAGACTGTTCGGTGTGGAGACACCAAAGCCCCCGTCTCTCTCTCTCTCTCTTTTGTCCCCGTCCTAAACACCACCCCCTCTGATGTCTCCGACATATGGGACGGTCATTCATCCATTTAATATTATTACTTTTAGTTTTATTATTGCATTTAATATTATTAATAATAAATGGGGGAGAGTTGGCTCCACACCCCACCCATGTCCCAAACAAAAGAACATGACTCTTATCCTATGTGGCAAAGAGACATCCCATTTTGGGTGTCTCTACACCCACTAGCCTTAAACCATGTGTAGTGGTAAAAAAAAAAATTCAAGCCCCTCACTTAGGCATTTTTTGACAAGTGTCATGTGGGTGCCATTAGGGGCTTGAAAGAGCTTGAAATTAACAAGAGGTGTAATGGTGTGGTGTGAATGTTTGTATATAAAAATATTAAATTTCAAATAAAAAATATGGAGTAAAAAAAACAAAGAGAGTGGTTGTTGTTGAAGGTGGCTATGAGGTGAAATGAGTTGATTGGTTGAACAAGTACCCCTCTCCCATGAAATATTTCACACCACTCTCTTCTACTCCCCTTTAGCTCGATACCATTTCAAACATACTGAAAATACTGATTAGCTCGATGCCATTTCTAACATACCGATACTTATTCTGAAACCGTCAAAATTAGATACTGGCAGAGACAAAAATAAGTGTCGAAGCATAACCTATATGACTATCTATGATTCTATGTTGATAATATTGTTTTCGAGTGATACGAAAATAAAGTATCAAAAAAGTAAATCACATATAAGATAGGACCCACATGAGGACACATCACCCCGACAAAAATTTAGATACTTTACATCACTTCTACATTAAACTCTGCAACACAACACAACACACACACACACACCACCACACTCTCTCTTAGATTTCTCAGCCGTCACCACCGTCACCCACGACCACCACCCATCACCACCACCTCCATTATTATTATTACTAATATTATATTGTTATTAATATTATTTTTATTATTATTGATGGCTCAATCTTTCTCCACCACTCTCCATAAATCAACGACCACTTCATCTTCACCTGCATGCACTCTCTTCTTCATCTTTACACTCTGCATTATTACTATTTACACTCTCCACCACCACCATAACCAACCACCACCACCACCGTCATCACCACCACCATTCTCCACCACTTTCTTAACATCTGCTTCAAACTACACCATCTCCACCTACCTCCGCCACCTCACCCTTCACCCCCACATCGCCGGCACACCACCCTCATCCACCACCGCCGCTTACGTCACCTCCCTCTTCCACTCCTTCCATCTCCACACCCATGTCACCAACTACTCAGTCCTCTTATCCTACCCACTTTATTCCTCCCTCTCGGCGCACTTTAGCAACACTAGCTCTTCCACGCTAACGTTAACCGAACCGGGTGTGGGGTCGGATTATCCAGACTCCGAGGTTATCAAACCGTATCATGCTTACTCGCCTTCAGGAACGGCGTACGGTAAGGCGGTGTACGTTAGCCACGGCCGTGAACAGGACTATCGTGCGCTGGAGGCGGCTGGGGTTAACGTTAACGGTTGCATAGCGGTTGTACGGAGAGGTGGTGGGATGTCAAGGAATGCTGTGGTGGTAAAGGCTGCAGAAAAAGGGATAACGGCGGTCGTTATGTTTACTAACGGTAACGGTAACGGCGTTGAGAGGGGAACAGTGTTGGAGGGTGTTGGTGACCCGTTAACACCCGGGTGGGGCGGGTTGAGTAGTGGGGATGTTGAGAGGTTGAGTGTTGAGGATAGTGAGGTTTCGGGTCGGTTTCCCGGGGTGCCGTCGTTGCCGATATCAGCAACGACGGCGGAAGTGATATTAAGGTCACTTGGTGGGCCCAGAGTGACCCATATGTGGAAGGATAGTGATGGTTTGAATAAGTTATATAGGGTTGGGCCAGGACCAACTTTCTTGAATTTTACATATAAGGTTTGTTACTTTGTTTGAATGTTTGATAGTTGATACTATGGACCACTTGAAATTGTACTTATTATTATTATTATTGTTATTATTATTTTGCTTATTATGGACATAGTTTGTTGAGTTTTGAAGATTTTGGATTGTTGTTGTGTAGGGTGAGAATAAGGTGGGGATGATCCAAAACGTGTGCGGTGTGATAAAGGGGTCGGAAGAGCCTGACCGGTACGTGGTGCTTGGTAACCATAGAGATGCGTGGACGTATGGAGCCGTTGACCCAAATAGTGGGACCGCTGCGCTTATTGATATTGCGCGGAGGTATTCTTTGATGATGCGGTTGGGGTGGAATCCTCGGAGAACGATTTATCTTTGCAGTTGGGATGCGGAAGAATTTGGGATGGTAGGTAATGTTCTATCATAACTAATAACCGATAACTGATAACGTTAGAAACATAACATTCATTCGCGAGTAATGGACCTAAAGAATCTTGAATTTGTTTACGGGTATAAAAAACGTCGTTGCAATGGATTTGGTTTTAAAAAATGTTTGTTTTTATTAACGGGTCGAACCCAAATAATAATTTTATGGTTTCAGATTGGGTCTACTGAATGGGTTGAGCAAAATCTTGTAAATTTGGGCTCCAAGGCGGTGGCGTATATCAATGTGGATTGTGCTGTTCAAGGGCCAGGATTTTTCGCTGCCACAACGCCTCAACTAGATGATATCCTAGTCGAGGTTACTAAAAAGGTATACCGAATGTAACAAACGCGTATGCTAGTTATGTATCAACTCGAACTCAATGACATTTTATACAAAAAAAAATATTATAAATTTTCAGGTTAAAGATCCTGATTTCTCGGGTTCAACACTATTTGAGAGGTGGATATCAAATGCTGAAGGCCCTCCTTTGGTATGTATAAGGTTACATTGTTTTGTGCTTCCGAAAAGTCAAATGTTGACTTCGAATAACATCATTGTTTTTGTGGAGTTGTAGATTGAGAGACTTAGTGACGTTTTTTCCGACTTTTCTCCATTTTTGCATCATGCGGGGGTTCCTTCGGTTGATCTTTACTATGGCAAAGGTATGTCCCTTATCAGTGGCGGATCTAGAAAAACGGATCTAGAAAAAATATCAAGGGGTAACATTTTATAAAAAATATTTTAAGGGGTAACAAAAAAATTGTTTAGGGGTAACATTTTATAAAAATACCTTAAAAACAAACTTTTTCCACTTCGCCGGGAAAATCGAGGGGTAACGGATGTTCCCCCTGCTTCTATTATACATCCGCCACTGCCCCTTATCCTATTATCTTAACTACCCATAGATAATGAAAAACAATTGGTACATAATATTTCTATAGTTTGATAATAATTTTATGAATACCATTTTTAGCTTACCCGGTTTACCACACTGCTTTTGACTCGTATGACTGGATGGTTAAGCATGCAGATCCGTTCTTCCACCGTCACGTTGCTGGTCAGTTTTTTTTATATATATCTTTAACTGGTTAAAAATCCTAAAAGTATTATCTTGATATAACTAAAATATTATTATTCTATTTGTCATCTTAGTGGCCGGTGTCTGGGGACTGCTTGCAGTTCACTTAGCCGACGATCCTGTCCTACCTTTCAACTATCTTTCGTATGCAGCTCAGTTGCAGGTACGATTGATCTATCATTCAGTAAAATTTATACGTTAGCTTATTTTGTGATTGTATTTTGTTGATTTTGCAGAACCATACACAATCGTTGTATACATTGATAAATAGGGATGTCTCTTTGCATCCTATGACGTCTGCCGTTGAAGAACTTACAGATGCAGCTAAACAAGTTGAAGATGAAATCAAGGTTTTTCTTTTATTGTTGTTTGACTTTTGAAGTTTGACCAATCATCTTATAATTCAATTTTACAGACAATGAAGGAGGAAGAAGCCAAAGGCTATGTTTCAGTTTTAAAAACACGCATGTTGAATGATCGGTTGATGTTTGCTGAAAGAGGCTTCTTGGACTCGGATGGGATTCCGGGAAAACAATGGTTCAAGCATCTCGTAAGTGCTCTCAGTTTCCACATGCACGCGTATATTGTAATATTCAAATGCCTAAAATAAGTATGACAAGGTCTATACTCTATGGTTCAGTGAAAGCTTAATGCTATTGAGCACAATGTCTAAAATACCCTTGTTTAAGAGTGACGATGAAAGTGTTATGGTGTAGGTCTATGGACCGGCTAGCGAGGGTAAATTTGGATTTTTTCCAGGAGTTGCAGATGCTATTTATGGGTCAAAAAGGCAGGCAGTGATCCAACATGAGATATGGAGGGTTGCCAGGGCCATCCAAAGGGCTGCAAGTGCCTTAAAAGGTGAACTAACATGATATACGATAACAACAACCTTACCCAGTAAATCCTACAAATTAGCATTTAGCAGAGCTAAGAGTAGGGTCTGGGGAGGGTGAGATGTAGGCACACCTTACCTCTATCCTTGCAGATAGAGAGACTGCTTCCAGAGAGACCCCCGGCTCGACAACTGAACTAGCATGATATGTGGTGTAATAATAATAATGGCTGGTTGGAGTTGTATATAGATGTGTCTTAACGTGAATTTAGGTGTTCTATCATCCCAAGTTTTGATCATGTATAGGGAATGTTAACCTACCTCGTACGAAGATAGAATTAACCCAAGTTGTGTTTTTGGCCGTTGTTTGCTTTCTAGTATTGGGTGACATGACAAAAAGACAGATTTGATATGGTATGAGAAACCAACCTGGGGAGAATCACGGTACTCTCACAGTACCCGTTTTACCATTTTTTTTCTTCGTCATGGAATTCTCAGCTCGTGTTAATGTGTTTAGACGCCTTATGGGCAAGTTCAACTATAGCGAGTTTTAAGGAATAGCTTGGTGACCACTTCCACATGTTTTTTTAACCGTTAGTTTTCTCAACCAAATGCGTGAACGTATTTGATCAAATAGATGAAGATGTGCTTTGATGCCATATGTGGCATGAACGACATGATTTCATAATTTGTAACAAGTAGGTGTTTTTCGATTGAATATCCCATGCCACTCCCTCTTTCTATGAAACATCGGGTATATGTTGTCAATGATCGATGAACTTGTTATAATTTTGACATTGCTCGAACAATCTCATCACATATTTCAGTTAAAATTATCAAGCAAACTCATCCACCTCGAGTAGTTATTGTTTATTGCCACTGTTATATGTTTGATCAAATAGTTACACAGTTTGTGACCCTCACCGTCACACAGAGTTGCGAAGTGGTATGGAAAAGTACTATTACTCGGTCTCCTTGTATCATGTACATAGCTCCTCTATTCATACTAATGAATTACTAACCACTTAACTATCAGTCTATCACTAACTACGTAGGCCTCATGTTGTAAGTTCAGGTTTCGTTAGTGGTTGGTTTGATCATATTCTTTCAAGTAATTTCGACGGTTAAAAGATGAATTGAAACCCCACTTGTGTCAAAAGAATGTACCGACTTGAGCCAACCTACAAGTAGCAAGTTGAAGTGCAAGATTAACTACAAAAATTTGTATGCATTATGTTCATATATGTAGGGTATGCTTTGTGCCTCCCACGCGACAGGACGACGATAAAGTATGAAAGAAACCCGTTAAAAGATGAACTATATCTCCAACCATTTTGCACATCCCAAAGAAAACGAATGACTAATTTAGACACACCTGATAACAATAGTTGCTGCTGCTTGTACACTTTTTAACAAAATCTTCCTCCTTACTATGTACCTTTACTGCTAAATTACACATTAGATAACAACATTTTTCTATCAACACTAAACCCCCCCACTTCGGTCAACATAAAATGTTCTTTGGACAAACGAAAAACATTGCCGCATCGTTATTAAATACTTTACACTCACTTTTGTTCTAGTTGTATATTTTCACTGGCTTCTCATATGCGTGACGGTTCTGCACATTTGAAAACAAAACAAGAAAAATGCATTAGATGTCCCCTTCAAACATTTATTTTATTTTATTTCACAAATACACACACACACGCGCGCGCGCGCACAAACATACCTGATTAGCTGTAAATGATCTTTTAGGGGTGGTGTCTGAATGCTCCAACCCAAGGTATTGCTCCCAAGCACCATACACATCTCTTCTCTACAAACCAAATTCAAAACAGGTGTCAACCGATTAATGATCAATGGATGAAAAGGTTACAGCTATGTTTCAACTATGTACCTGAAAACGGTTGGATACAACATCTGAATCTTGTAGATACTCGGGCCGCCCCAAAGATAAAAAGGCAAACTTCCACTGATAAAAATACAAGCAGGCGCAATTCAGATGTCAACATGGCTTTAAATGTAACATTAAAGGAATTGTCTCGAAAATAACTACCTTAGAAAACTCCTCATCTGGAACTTGTAATTTCTTTTGAATTCGGACTTTAACATCTGCTAAAGTTTCATTTTCATGAATTATCAGAAAGAACGGCTCCCCAAAGTTCTGAACTTGCTGCAAATAAATAAATAAAAAAAGAACAGTAAGTACACAAAAAAGGTAAATATTTTAGTAAAGATAAGTGCTCATGATTACCATCTGGTTCTGTGCAGCCTCTTTTGTGAAATGGTAAACATGAATCAAGCGATCCTGGGGCCCGAGGTTCTTCTCTTCTTCTGGAATCTAATGTTAAAAAAAATTACTAAACACAACAGTACTTTTCCGAATTAATTTTCTTAATCTTCTCAGTAGAGGCAACTTACTTCCTCGGCGCGTAATGTCCAGTATTGATCATTTATATTCTCAATCTTCTCATTAAGAGGAAAGATCTGCAAAGAACATATTGGTTATTGGTAAAAATCCTGAAATGATTGACCATTCAACTAGAAACCGAAACAGAAAATAATAAGACATTGAGTTACCTTGTAAATCTTGTGATAAAATACTTCAAGAAGTCTGAGTTCAGCATCTGGATGAGATAATGTAATCTGTTTAAAAATGCATTGTACAAATCAGGAATGCTGCTCTTGGATGTGACGAGAAATGCAAGTTCATTGTAGTTAAAATCCAAAGTACCTTTGACTTTATTTCATTAAGAACATCTCCAACAGTGCTCTGTTTAGGCAACCTAATATTGTGTATTTCAGGCTGCAAATTAACAAAAATCAGAACCCGACCAATATTCCTTGGACAAAAAATAATCATTAAAGATTCCAATTCCAAACATACCTCTTCCTTGTTTACATGGTGAAATGCAACTTTCAAAGTTTTCAGACACTGTAATTCAGGCAGAGGGATGTCCAACACTTCATAATAAAGAATATCAGAAACCTGAACCCAAGCAGAAAAAAAAGGACAATATTTCAGATTTTCATCAAAACCAAATGTATACATGTTTGGGAGAAGTCAAAATTACAGAAACCTGATTGTAGTGAACCAGCATATCTAGCAGATGTTCTGCAACACGGTACTTGATGGGGTGGGGTTTGGGTTGTTGAGAATAACAGTTGTGAGGAGTAAGTCTAATTTTTGCCGGGTCATCCAGATTAAGTTTCTGAGCAACTCTCTCCACCACATCATCATAGGTATGCAATTTTGACTGCCGATTTCGTCAAGAGTAAGTTGGTAACAATACCATTTACATATAAGGATTACCAGTTTTATATACGAGTAAGAAAGTCCAACTCACAGTTCAAGACAGAAATCATCTTCCTTAGGTCTATCAAGAGACCGAAAATGAACTATCTGCAAATAGCATGAGAATTCAGGAACGTTTCTTCCTAACTCAAGACATTTTAAATAGGAAAATATGATAAAACATAACACACCTGACGATTTTTCACATATTCTAGAAATGACGGGACGTCAGGATATCGGTAGTTATCCTCAGCTTTAGGGAGTTTCTGAAAGCATATAATGTCTCCGTCTTCGATCTGAAAAAGGAAAAAAAAATGTTTTTTTTTTCAAAATGTAAATGCCACTTCACTTGTAGAACAACATTTTGATGAAAGAAGGTTTGAGACCGGTACCTGGCTAGATCTAAATGAGGTTCTTTTGTCAAGGCGTTCACACATGACACATGGCTCAAATTTTATTTCCTGTACAACGATGGATTAACACATGGTTAGAAACCTATAACTAATTGTGTAGGTTAACACAATATTGTAACAGAATGGGAAAATATACCTCATAGAGTTCAATTTCTTCATCTAGACTAAATCCAGCTCTCTCATTTAATTTTGTGATAATCTCAGTTGGTTTACCAGAACTCTTGACAAAAAATCTACCAACGTATCTGGATAAATAATAAAGATATATATAGTTACTCAAAGACCTAAGTGTAGGGTTAAATTCTACCAACTATGGTTAAAAGGAAAAATTAAAATCTTGAAAATACCGTAGTTCTTCCTTCTCAGGATCATAAAGCTTGAAGAAGAGAAGTATATCTTCTTTGCTTTTGTCAGGTGGTGGAATAGGATGCAAGTCCTGAAAACAGAAGAGAAATTTAGTAAATCTACACGATGAAAAAGGATAGGCTGCTTCAAGTCGCAGTGATATAAAGCGGATACATGATATTACCGGACCAATCTCGATCTCTAAGAACAATTTAAGTTCAGCATTCTGATTCTTACTGGAAACTTCCCTCAATTGCCCAACCTGCAGTTCAAAAAACAGTTAGTTCAGCTTTTTCTAATTTAGACTATCAACCAACTGATAAAGATTGATCTCATATTTATAGATTATAAAACAATAATATTTATAAAAAGATATTGTCAATATCATCATTATCATACTCAGTTAATCCCACCAATAGCAAAGACCATACCTTAGCTTTGCTATTGGTGGTCTTTGCTATTGGTGGGATTAACTGAGTATGAAGATGATGATATTGACAATCAAAAGATAACTATACCGATTGAGTTTCCTCCAAAGCTGTTAAAGGCCGATTGGGACGGTATGTATGGTTCTGCCTCTTTGCCCATATCCAGAACCGTTGAAATTGAACAGGCACACCGAATTCTTTAGCAACCTCATCCTGCACACCATGCATATTTAAAAGATTATAAGTATGTGTATCTTCCCAGCAACTAAAAGTATATTATTGAAAACAATGTAAAGGATTGGAAATTACAAATCAACAACAAAATAGATTGAGGGACGAGGATTATCCCTAGGCCATCAAACTAGCAATAACAAATACCTTGAATTGGTTGAACGGCGTTTGTTTCTGTATACGAAAGCTATGAACTTTGTCGTGATCAACAAGATCAAAAAATGTATCCTTCCCAATCTGTTCTAAAAGGTCTGCATCACGAGCAACCTAGACATGTCAAGTAAATATGTTAGTAATATGAGTTTCTTGAAAAGAAAAAAGATCTATTCACAACTTTGAGATGATATATCTACCACTAATCATCTACCACCTTGATAATAGTATAAAGATGAGCTTGTGCTTTATATCTTCTCTTGTTTTCCTTCTCCTCTTGTTCTTTCTTCAACCTTATCTGATAAAGAAATGATTATAATTAGTGATTATAAGCTCAAGCTTTGGACTTCATGTGCCAACAAGCAGTCAGAAAGGTTAAAAGTTGATTTTAAATTAAGTGTTTACCCTAAGATGTTCTGCAATGTCCTTCTCATCGACGTCACAAATAATCTTATCTTTATCGCTTTCCCTTATGTAAACAAGCATGTAGGCATTTGAGTATTTTGTAAATTTAAACGGAGCGTTATTGTAGCCAGGATTTGTTTGGGGTAGCTGTTGAAATCAGGACATAAGAGGACAAAATAAACGTGTAGTTACAAAAGAAAGCAATGCATGGACAAAATAAATGTGTTACCTCTTCCTCACCACCATACTGCTCTTCTAACGCTCTCTTCATATCTTCTTTTGTAACTCTTTCATCATCAAACTTGAACCTAGTTACAAAGATTATAACATTGATGAGGGATATAAAAAGATATAGAGAATAAACAACCCTGAAATATATATATATAGAACTCACCAGTTGTCTGACAGAGTTGGCCTGATAAATGCATAATAATGTCCACCATGCACACCACCACTATGAACCAATACACTGTCAAGAAGCAAGGTGTAAACAAAAAGGGTTCCTCGTCTTATAACGAAAAGAATGTACTAACACCAATAATGTAGCTACTGATATTGATACAAGTATATCTTTAAAAGATCTACTAATTTGCAAATAATTGGAAATAACAATATTTTTGTCAGTCCTAAGCTGATTTTAAACCAATTTAATTATGAACACATATGATACCTGTGAAGTGTATAAAGATTCCGGACACTCTTATCCGCATCAGGAGATAAATATTTGCCGTTCTCCCTGTCAAGGTCAAGCTCTAGTGGAAATTCATACCGATCATTTATCTGCATAACGATTCAGAACAGCTTAAAAATACTAATATTACATCAGGCAAGGACATAAATGTGTTAAAGGTGATCTAAAATGTAGAAAAAGTTTCTCAAAGCCTACCTTTACCATCATATCCCTCGTGAAATCGTATTCGAAACGCTTTAGCTGAAGTTGAAGAACAGGAGGGAAATCAATAAACAGCACACCCTTCTTAGCATCCTGAACAGAAACAAACATATTAACTTCACCCAAAACAATAAAGGAATGAATATCATGAACCAAATCACCAATATCCATTTAACCTGTAACCCATGTGCTTCAGCATGGTACTTATTGTCACCCTCAAGCCGTTCCACTTCAACATATTTGTCAAAAGAAGCATAAACATCCCGACATCCTTTCACATCAAGTTGAAGATCTGATACAAACATAATGAATTACATTATTGACAAAAGCATTAACTAATTACCAACCAAACACACTCAAGTTGCTTCACACATAATTAATACCATAAAATGATTCTTTTCTCGTGGATTTGAAGTCCACATTGACACACTCAATGTAGTTCATATGATGTCCTTCAAATAACTTCTGTATTGTCCCTTCCACAACTGTTCCCTGAACCATCAACAATCAGAAGTCAGAAAGAAAGAAAAATGAATAGCAAAGTTGGAGGCTTTCTAGAAAAGATTTTGGTCACCTTCATCTTGTCTTCAAGCTTCTCACACAAAACTCTATTAAGTTCTTGCACATCATGCTGCAAGAAAGAGTCATATGTGTCCCATCCAAAAGATTTTGTCAGTTCTTTTGTGGCAACACTGGTTTCATTGTATTGGAGCTTATAGAATAAGCTTTGAAGAGCCAGGGGAATACTCCCTGAGGGCATATCATTTTCTGTTGTTGGCATATGGTAGACAGCCTGATATTAACAATCGAAATGAGAGAACTAATAGTAATAAAACTTCGAATACAAGTCATAGACTCATAGCAACATAAATGAAAATTTATACCTTCCTAAAGTAAGGGATATGGTACAAGGTTTGAAGGAGAGAGTTCATGTAACATGTTGCTCCTTGGTTCTTAAGACCAACATAACCAGTTTCCTTCTTTGAGTCATATGTCCAATAGTCGATCACTTTTCTCACAGCCACGTCAGCTTCAATAATGCAAGTATCATTTAGAAGATACCCTCTACCTGGGTCATATAGTTCACTTAGAGGCATGAAAGATGTGAACCCCCAGTCACTCTCCCTTGCATGAAACTGGTGCTGTGTGTCTGTAAATACATTGATAACAGTATCAGTTGCTAAAAGCATGCAATAATCAGTTGTTTAACTAAACTTGACCTGTCTCTTCAATTGTGGTAAGACAAACCAGGTGAGCCTGCTAATAGTTTACAACGATATACATGGCAAAAACATGTTGCAATGCATCAAGTCTGTATAATATAGACACTCCAAAAGACAGCAGACGCAAGATTGATAAGTGTCACAACTAAAAACAGCTTAATTTATACATTTCAATTCTATAGATGACAATATCAACTTAAACCAATTCTTTCATTCTAATATTGTCTTGTTTAAATGGCAATCTTTGGATCTTATCACGAATTATCCCATTTTAAATGTGATTACCTACCTTTATCTCTTTGTGAGAATCTTTACAATGGGAGAATCCTTTAACCTTTGTTGTTTCAAAGCACAAAGTGTTACCTAGATCAACACTCCAACGCTTAAACTGTAAAGGATCTATATATTGTTTCTATATTAATGCGTGTGTATTTGTTAGGAGAGGTGTGCGGCAAATAGAGTACAAGGGATTTAACACTACACCAAGCTTAAACTTGATATGGATGTCGATGTTTTGATTATTAGAATTAGGGTTCTAAATCTTGTAATTGGAGAATAGCCCATCTCAAATCGGGCCAACTATCCCTTGGTTTACTGTTTTAATCTAATCGAAATTCTAGTACTTATCACTCTCTCTCCTTTTTTATGATTTCAGGTTCCTTTTCTTGGTGGAAGTTAAAAATATAAACATAAGTAAGTGGCCAATTTTATCGTTTCCTTGTTCTCTTTACCTCTCGACCTAGCTCGACTACAGCCCCTCAGCCTAGCTCGACTTGTAAAGAGAATAAGTAAGCGCCTGAAGTGTCGCCACAGGCAACAGGTGCTCGTTTCGCCACGCTTCTGATGCTGTGAATCAATTTCTCCACTAGTACACCAGCACTCACTACCACCTCACACCTGAGCCGTGCTTTTTAAACCAAGCTAGAAATTAATGAAAACCTATATACTAATTTAATATATAAGTTGAATATTTCATACATGGTGGTGCTTTTTATTTGCTAATACAAAGCTAGTGCCATGATTAAACAAAGCCTTTGCTTTGAGTATGATGGTTTAATTTCAACATCTTAAACATATACAACACACATCTGAAGGCCTTGAAGTTCTAGTAATTCTAAAATAAGTTTTTAAAGTTTGTATCATGTGGTCGTGTTAGATATCTTCATTTTAACAATTTAAACAACTCCCAATTGGATGGAATATTTTCCGAAATGGGTCAACTATGAAGAATGTCGAGAAAGAACATAAAGTGTTTCCCTTGAAATATAGAATAAGTTAATCATTTCAGATTTCACAATAAAGTATGCAGCAACTCTTAGGAATCCTATACTAGAGTCCAAATTTACCAATTTAATGAACAGTGATATTTCTTAATGAATCGCAAGCTCTAAAGTCTAAATAACCATTATCATTTCTTTGCTAACAAAAAGATACCAGTCAAGTAGTAACTCCTCGTATAGAAGGGTGTGTTTAATGTAGAAAATTAGAACTACGCTATTGAACAATGCCAAATTACATAAAAGCATAAATCCTCCACAAACAACAACAGTACAATACATGCATGAAACATACCTTTCTTTACAGTGAACTTGCTGTGAATTTGATTAACAACAGCCAAGCTGAATTGTGCATATCTACTCCAACCATATGGCAATGATGAGGAATCGGCTACATCTAAATACATGGACAAATGGTCCACATTGTTTCCCTTTGGAAATATAAGCACCCGCCTGACATATGGTCCACATTATTTCCCCTTAACAAGCAAACATACAACAAATACTTATAAATAGACCAAAACCACACAAATACAACTACTTTTTACCATTTGTATCCACCAACTACAAAGAAATCAGAATAGAGCTTTTTGTTAGTCAGACGAGAGAAATTCTCAATAGCCCACGTAAACCTAGACACCTGAGGTTCCTCAATTGCTTGATTATCTACTGTGCCAGCACCTTCTGGTTGACCCACAACTAACAAATCCAAAATGATAAAACCAAAAGTTAAATAACAAATAACTGAATAAATCACAGCAGAGCCAAATTACAAAACGTTTTCATTAAAACGATTCTAACTTGAATGAATAGCAGCATACAAATAGCTGGTCCTCCATATCAACCACAAATAATATATATATTTTTTTATCTCATGTGAAACTTTATGCATATACATGTACAATTGTGATAAGTGTGATACAACCATAGTTATCAAAGCCACTAGGCGCATAGGCCTCACCTAGGCACAAGGCGCAAAAAAAAGTGAGGGCCTGATATAAAAAAAAACGCAATTAAATGAAAATAAATAAAAAAATTATTATGTATTACAATAATACTATTCTTCAAATAAAATAAACAAAAGGTATTATGTAACATTTAATACCATCTAATTAATACCAAAAGTTCTAAACTAGTGAAGATTCAAATGTACAAAACTTAAAGTTCTAAAATTTTTAAACTGGATTAGAACTCTAGATGAAAGTTGCTTAAATAGTTAAATCAGTATTGTGGAACTTAAATTGCATGGAAGATCAATAACCTTGTACAAAATAATAAAAAACAAAAAAAATCAATAAATCGGTATTTAGCATTCACGAGAGCTGAAGCGAGGGCCTAGAAACCATAAGCGCAATTAAAGACCCTCGCTTGAAAAACGGTCCTAGGTGCATGAAGCAAGGGCTTTTACTTTTAATAAGTAACTATGAATCATAAAACATAACTAAAAACATAAAGTAAGCAACAACCTTCCATCGGCTGAGGCGCTTCAATAGGCGGAGTACCATCGAAAGCAACAGGACCTTGCACTGGTTGAGGCCCTTCGACTACCTCCGAGTGCGGCACAAGCATCTCCTCGTCTTCTTCTTGCTGTCCAATTCAATCAAAACATCACATATATTTTTCAAAAAAAATTAAAAAACCCTAGCACAATTAATTAAATAAACAATCACTAACATCTCTAATTAAAACCGTAGCACAATTAAATTAAATGATTAATAATAAAACAAAAAACAAATTCAATTGAAGAGCGTCAAAGGCACTACTATAAGTTATAACCGAACGTAACAGAATCGAATGACACGTGTCATATAAACAAAACAACTGATGATTAAAGATGTAATGAAATGAAGAGATGATGTTACATCTAACGGTTGAGGAGTGACGAGAGTCATGGTAACGGTGATGATGGCCGTACGATCAACGGTGGTTTGGAGAGGGATTATTATTATTATGGTAGTGGCGACTGATGCGCCCTAAGATTTGTGTGTGATGAACGAGGGTGGTGTTTGATTATTGTCTGAATGTTGATGGGAGTAAGGGTAGGTTGGGGATTTTAGTGAAAATGTGGGGGTGGTTTGGTAATTTGGGAAGGGGATGGAGACACGACTGTTGTGTGATCGGTTGTGTAAAACTTTGTTACTTTAAGAAATATATATAAGAAGCAATCGTATGCTTACACGTCATAATTAAGGACTTTAAGAGGGAAATAAAGGAATTGGGATGGCTGATCTTAAACCAAACATCTGGTAAGGTCGGGCTTAATCTGAGCGGGCTGGATTCAATACATATACAAATTTTCAGAAATTTTCGGTAAAATTTACACTACGAAACAAAAACAACTGGGCAGGCCGAGACCCGGTCTTAGCTCCACTAAGATCCGCCCTTACTTGTCCATAGTAGTTTTTTTTATAAAGGATAAAAAAAAAGGAGAATCCTTGTTTCACAATTTTTTTATCTTTATCTTCTTAAGTCCGAGAGATTTAAAGAGAAATAAAAAGTAAGGAAGAGGGTGAAGCCTTTCTTTTCTTTTTTTTCCCTCTAATAAATAGGGGTGTAAACGAGCCGAGTCGAGCCCGAGCCTGACTGGGCTCGGCTCGGGCTCGTTAAGGTTTTGTGAAGCGCGAGCTCGAGCTCGGCTCGGTTCGAGCCTACAATCTTGAGCTCGAGCTCGGCTCGCTAGCAAAATCCAAAGCTCGAGCTCAGCTCGGCTCGGCTCGGCTCGAGGTGATTTGAGAATCTCAAACGAGCTCAAAAGCTCGGCTCGAGCTCGCAAAAGCTCGGCTATAACTTAGGCTCGCGAGCCCAATCGTTAAGGCTATAACTTAGGCTCGGCTGTAACTTAGGCTCGGGCTCGGGTTCGGGCTCTAGCTCGTTAAGGCTCGATTAGGCTCGCGAGCCCAATCGAGCTTTGTATCTAGGGCTCGAGCTCGGGCTCGATAACTAAACGAGCCATATTTCAGGCTCGGGCTCGGGCTCGTTAAGGCTCGGCTCGTTCGAGCTTTTTACCGAGCCGATCTCGAGCCGCTACGTGTCATTTACACCCCTACTAATAAACTCGGGAACACATCGTTAGAGTATCTTCAGTTTTTATTTATATTTTAGGACTTAATCATGTTTTAATGAAACACATATTCATACATTAGCGTCTAGTGACTATTCCTTGTATTTGTTAGGCCATACGGTATGGCTTTGGTGTAGGGGACAGGGCGCCTACGTGGCCTTCAGCCTCCCCTTATAGAGATGTCACGTGTCCAATTTAATTTACCTAATTAAAAAAAAAACTTTTTCCTTAAGTTACTTATTTAAACCCAAAAACCTTATACATTTCTTCAATCACTTTACCATTTCACACAAACTCAAACCATTTAGTTTTTTACAAAATTATTTATTCTTTCTCAAGTGTCAAGACGGGTTTGGCTGATGAGGAAGATTTCGCTTTGGTCACGACTTTGGTGAATAAATTTGTCACCCCCCATCAGGTTTACACATCGCAATGAACACCCACTCATTTTGAAATGGTGACTAATGAATCGACATGTTACGGTATTTGAACAGCCTTTTATTGCGGGGTATGAATCGCGAAGATCTAGTAACCGAAGAGGAGTCTACAAATGAGGGCCCTTCGCGTGAACTAAAGGACATAGAGTCATGTATTCAAACCACATTCCGTAGTGGCAAATGCTAAGAGTTGTTTCAAGTTGGCATGGGTCCAGTTCGGCAACCCGATTCCGATTTTGACGTGGGTCATTGAGAATTAGTTTTTTATGTCCTTTAGTCATTCACTTTTTTATTATTCCTTTGTTTTATTTGTTTTTTTTATTAATTAGGTATTTTTTTATTTAATTAACAAAAACTTTTTTTTTAACTTTTATAGTTTAATAAAATGAATACAAAATTTAAAAAAATGAAGGGGGGGGGGGAGGAAGGGGACTATACCCTTGATCGAGGAGACGAGACGAGGTGGAAGTGGAATGTAACGTGACGCTGAGTTGATAAATGAAGGAGAAAGAGACCATACCATTTGGACTTAGTGAGAGACGTGTTTTTAGATAACCGTGATAATTGTGTAAACACATGTACCTTTTGTTTTTGTTTTTAATGCATAAGACAGTTGTGTAATTGGTTATCTTGTTGTCATTAAGACTCCAATTATTTATACCTAATACTACATGGTTCTTACCATTTTATATTTTAACTGGTTTTGTAGTAATGTATCACTAGTTAATAAATGTAAGAAAAACAAATAAATATTAACATAAAAGTGTAATAATTTGTTTAACATGGCCGATAATTTAAGCACATTGCATTCGATGACACTATAAGTCACAAAGGATGTGGGGTATTTGGCACCAGGCTATGGGCGTTGAGACTTGAGAATGCACTAGTATAAAAAAATATATTATTGCTCAATGGTCAATTTTAGCTGATTGATAGTCGAATGTATCATACTTCGTCATATTCTCTTTGTCAAAAACATGATATCAAAAGCTTTCTAACTTTATTAACCCAAAAACTAAACTGATTACAAAGTAAAGAACTCAAGAACAAATAAGAACAGATACTCTTTCTACCTCACAATCTCTCTGATCAACGACCACTATCATCTACAAGAGAATACAGATTACAGACTCAATAATCAGGAACAAGATGTTCACTGATCTAACCCAAACCCTAGATGATGAGAGACAAGTAAAAAAAATATCTAAAAGCTCTTCTAAACTCTCTGGACTCGTAACCAGAGAAGTGACGAATAACAAAGCATTATATAGTGCTGCGAATGAAGAAACCTTGGGATCCGTGTATAAAAGATCCACACCGTTGAGAGAAAACACAACTAATCCCAGCCGTCCATAATAATAACTCTAGTTGGGCTGGACTGATTAAAACAGAACTTCAGATGGGCCTGGACTTGAACTTGACTCTCTATAAAACGTTATCATGGACTGGACTCTTCAAGTTTATGTAAGCCCAATATGTTAACCCAATCTTCTGACTTATATCGAACAACTTGAGTAGAACCTTGAACATAATCAGCAACATCTAACTCTCATCAGCTCCTCCATGTCAGCAACATATATCCACATCAGCTACCATATGCAACAACCTGCATTATACTCATGCAACATATTCAAATATATGAAATAACTTGACCCATCTTGGTTAATAAATTGAATTTATGTGCATCATTTTAACACTTTTATATTATGTTGAATGAGCACTCGACTTAATAGTGTGCATATTAATTTTTTTTTATGCATTAATTTTTTTCTTCATATTGCATAGAAAATATTACAAATTACATCAAGATAGCAGGAAGGCGGGCAACAAGCTGCGCCGCCACCCCTTTCTGAATGGTAAACCCTAACCGACTAAAAACGTAACCTTGAATTTTGTCATATTTCATAGTTTTTCTTTTTATATTAGTTATTCTCTTTTTGTTTTTTCAAAGTCCTACGCCTAAATAACTTTTCTTGAATGCATATGTATTTGGTGGACTTGCATCAAAATACCATGCTAAAATGATGAAATTTAAATCACTTCAATACTTATAAATACACACAATTAAAAAGATCCATCAGGACGTGAGGCGTCATTCCTGTTGATGATCACAGGGGTTGTTCCAGGATTGATATTAGAGAGAATTTAGAATGAAACTAACTTGTGATATATACAAATGATTGTTGGATGGGGGTTTATATACCCATCGATAAGACACGACGGTTACATGAATGGTTGTGTCAGTTGACACATAACCGACTAAACTTATAATATACTAATAATATAATCTAACTTAGGATATAATCAATATTATGTCTAACATTCTCCCCCCTAATTTTGATTTTTCCTTTCTTGCTTCAGAGTAGGGTTGGATCTTCTTCTTCATGAACGAGAAGGGATACTTGCTCGTTTTTATCTTTCTTGTCTTTCCATTTTGCGCATTCATACGATAAGTGACCATAGTTGCCACATTCGAAGCATCTGAATTTGCTTTTGTCTTTGTATCCTTGACTCATATTTCTCTCATACTCTTTCCTTTCTTCGCTAAAGTTTCTTCCTTGTCCGTTGTTAAAGGTTCTTCCACGACCTCTACCACGGTTATGATTACCACGTCCTCTACCATAGTGCAAACTTCCAGAATGATAATTACTTGAGGTTGCCATTAGGAGTTTCGTTTGATGATTTTCCTCTGATTCATCTTGACTTTTGAGGCGTTCTTCAAATGTTGTTATTCTCCCCACTGCTTCTTCAAATGGCATTGTGTCTATCTCTGAATATTGCTCAATAGTTGCTACAATAGGTAGGAACTTCTTCGGAACTGAGTTGAGTAGTTTTCTCACTATTGCTTTGTCTTTAAGAGTTGTGCCAAGGCTTTTGAATTTGGCTCTTATGTTGGCTAACTTGCTTGCAAAGTCACTTACTGGTTCATTTTCTTTCATCTTTAGAGTTTCTAACTCACTTCTCAATGTTTGTAATCGTGCTTTCTGAATCATATCTACTCCAACGTATCTAACTTTGATTGATTCCTAAACTTCTTTTGCATTTTGACATTGTGCTACTTGCATTAAGATATCTTCTGGTAATGTTTGGGGAATCATTTCTTTCGTAGTATTTACTTTCTTTTCATCTGCTGCTTCTGTTCCTTCTTTCACGTCAATTGTTTCCCAAAGACCATACGCCTTTAAGATCGTTTCCATTAATAGTGTCCATGAGGTATAATTTGTCTCTGTCAATTTCGGGCATTGTAGTGATACATTTCCTTGCTCACGAGATGTTATTGAACTGCTGGACGCGTTTTTGTCAACTTTCTCTGCCATGTTTTCTTGCTTTACTTTCTTCGACTTTTTCTTTCCAATCTTGCTTTCTTACTTTGAAGCAACGGTTTTCTTTCTTGATTTGCCACACAGGTCGAACTCGCCACGAAGGTCTAACTTGCCACGAAGGTCTAACTTGCCACAAAGGTCTAACTTGCCACGAAGGTCTAACTTGCCACGAAGGTCTAACTTGCCACGAAGGTCTAACTTGCCACGAAGGTCTAACTTGCCACGAAGGTCTAACTTGCCACGAAGGACTAACTTTTCTTGCTATACTCAACGAGTCATGAAGTCTCGGAGTCACTTGCTATTTTTCTCAACAAACCAAGATGGGTTCGGAGTACTTGCTATACGAATCGGTGTGATTCGATTTGACTTGCTATTGTGGAACTTTCAAATATTTGACTATTTGTTTAAAACCAAAATAATGTTCCCAAAAAATTTTAAAGTTATATAATTTCCTTAAAAAAAAACTTACTGATTCCTTTAATCCGTATGTTGACTTTCTATAGTCAATATCGTCAATATCCCGTATATAATTTCTCGACAGAATTATAATCAAATATTAAAATCTGATTTCTCCCTCCTTTTTTTAATAAATATGCTAATCTTTGACTTTCAAAAAAGTCAAACTGCCAAAAACTAAATTTCCCACTGTATATTTTTTAGGATGATTCGAATGAAACCAAGTTTTTTTTGTTGTTTTTAAAACATAAATCTTAAAGGTTTTTGATAGAAACAAGATTTGTAAAGTTATTTTCAAAACTTTTGAAAAAACAGAGTATTACAAAAAACGATTTTTGATTTCTAAGAACAACAATTATGTATTTAATTTGCGATTTATAAACAGGGGATAGGAATTGAAACCGTTTGATTGACGATTTGTGAGTGTTCGTTTGTGTTTTTGACTCGCCGGATTTTTCTTCTTTTCCGATTTGGTTCTTTGAAGCGGTTATGGGTTACTTCCTTGATCCTTAGAGTTTGGTTATGTATGTCTTTGTTTTCTGAATCGAAAAGGATGTTCTTTATCAATGATTCTTGATCCAAATCGGTTCCGCGTTTGTTCGTCAAAAACAGAGTATGATCAACTTGGTGTTCTTCGCTCATGATTTGGTAACCTTCGGCTCTGATACCATGTTGATGATCACAGGGGTTGTTCCAGGATTGATATTAGAGAGAATTTGGAATGAAACTAACTTGTGATATATACAAATGATTGTTGGATGGGGGTTTATATACCCATCGATAAGACACGACGGTTACATGAATGGTTGTGTCGGTTGACACATAACCGACTAAACTTATAATATACTAATAATATAATCTAACTTAGGATATAAATCAATATTATGTCTAACAATTCCACAATAAGATGCTTTTTATAAATTATGATCCATTTATAAGAGAGTATTTATAAGAGAGTTACAGTGCAGCTTGTTTGTAATTTGCTGTTAAGAATGTTGGAATAAGTGAAAACCTTTAAAGTTGGCCACATAGCATGAGCATCTAACCAAGACACCACGTTGATTATTTATTTTTAATTAATAGTCTAATTAATTAGAGGGTTGGGTTATTCTACAAAGGCTACAAAAAATGAGAAGGGTGAGAAGTCACTAGAAAATGACATGTGTCCATAGGATTAAACAAGTGGGAGGGGTAATTTTGTAAAAAACATATGCACATGCAAGTCACATGCCATTTCCACCTTCATTTTTAAATGTCCGTAACTTTTTTATACGTCATCTTTTTTAAAAAAAATTATACCATAAAATTGAGCGTCTCTTTATCTTTAATATGAGTACCATATTGTTATACTTTTGAAAAAAAATTCAAAAACCCACTTGCGTAAGACACAATGGAGTGTAAAACACAATGAACACCAATTAAATATAAGGTATAAAACATAATCAAGAGTCTAGTAAAACACAATGGACGACATACTAAAGACACAATGAATAGAAGACTAAAATACAATGAATACTTTTGAAAAAAAAAAAGTTGAAAACCCAACTGCGTAAGACACAATGGATGACATACTAAAGACACAATGAACAGAAAACCAAAACACAATGAATACTTTTGAACAAAAAAAAGTCAAAAACACAATGGACGACATCATAAAGACACAATGAACAGAAGATTAAAACACAATGAATACTTTTGAAAAAAAATTGAAAACCCAGTTGCGTTAGACACAATGGAGATAACGTAAAACACAATGAGTACCAATTAAATATGCAATGAACAATAGGGTATAAAACACAATGAACAGTCTAATAAAACACAATGGACGACATATTAAAGACACAATGAACAGAAGACTAAAACACAATGAATAATAGACTTAAACACATTGAACAACATAATAAAACACAATGTACACCTAAATACAAAACTCAATTGCATAAAACACAATGAAAAGCATACTAAAAACACAATGGACAAAGTTAAATCATGTGTAGACTAAAAAAACATAAATAACATATTTATAAAGTACACGTGCATACTATAACACAATGAACGAGCAGAAGACACAACGGAGAAGAAAACCCATTTAGCACGATTTTTTTTTCAACTTTAATGTAGCAATGTGGTACTCATATTAAAGATAAAAAAACGCTCATTAATATGGTGAAATTTTTTTGAAAAAAAAATATCGTATGAAAAAGTTATAGACGTTTTAAAATGATGGGGGGAATTGACATGTGCATCGCATGTGGAGAGAGAAAGTCAACAAATGTTGTTTTCCTTTTATGCCCTTTCTCTAATTTGTTATTTATTTTTTTTTAAACAAACTAATCTCAACCATTCAAATACATGATCAATGGATCACAATCCTTCTCACCCTTCCTAGAAAAAGTGTCTTGTGTATTTGATTCTAACCCTTAATTAGAAGCAAATATTATATATATATCATTTAGCAAATGTCTGCGTACTCACATAAGTTACTGTTCCAAAGTTTCGACCAATAAAAACGCTCCACCGCCGAACTTCGACCAATACAAATGCCTCACCAAAAACCGCCCAGAATAATCTCTTTTTCAAACAGCCCAAAATACTGTTGGCCGTTGGTTTCCGGGTTCCATTTTATCAAGCCGTCCCCGTTTCGATTCTTGCTTTTACCGGTTTTTTCCTTCAGCCATCGATGGTTCCTTTTTAGTATCTTCCTGACTTGAGTTTTTGACGAAGGCGAGGCAAACTTCGTGACTGCATGTCTTCAGCCGGACGATAGAGACGATCGCAATGGCAGGATGAAGCCGGAGAGAGCCAGGTTGGTGGTGCCTTGCCGCCGCTGATCGAAAACGTTGTTGTTGTGCCTAGAAACTTTTGGAGGACAACAAGAATATGGTGATGGTGGCTGGAATCTACCAAAGATTTGTCCTGCAACGGCGAAAACGTGTTTTTATCAAAGAATGTGACTTTGTACATGGTATATTTGTCGGATTTTGCACACTTTATGGTCGGAAATGATTGCGTGCTTGCAGGTGGTGCGGATTGGCGGTGTGACTATGTGAGGTAAGGTGTTGTTTCTTGCCGATCAAAGAGGCGGAGCGGAGACGACTGTGACCCCGTGTTGTTTGTTGCCAGATGAGAAGGTGACGAGATGGTGGTTGCCTTTGGTCTTACTGGGTTACGTAAGAAAGATATATACAGAGATAGAACATGGGTGTGTTCTATTTGCAAAATGAATCAAACGTATCACCTAATATTTATCAAGTGCACCATACCTCTTATCTTTTTTACATACATTTATTTTATCAACAAAAATCTCAAATTTAAATAGATAGTTGCGTTAAAATCGTTCTAGCTCTATTGGTAGAGCATCTACCTTTTAATCATTTAAATAATTCAGCAAATTGCTTTATCCCATCATCCTATCACGCGCTTAAGTTTCCACCTTTTAAACCGCCAGTGCGTGACGTACACATCCCATACGCCTCTCTCTCAACCTCTATATAAAAAAATCTATTAATATATATAAAAGAATTGATACCTGCTGACGTGGCGTTCAATGGTGGCCTCAACCCCTCCTTGAATATGCCACGTGGCATAATGAGGTGAATTTTTTATTATTTTTGAATTTTTTCGTTTTTATTATTAAAAAAACCAAACTACCTATAAAAGTTTTCTCCTTCCTAAAAACCAAACCCTAAAAGTTTTCTCCTCTGCATCCCCATCCTTCTCAGCCAGCTCCTTCCTCCTCTTTCACCACGAGCGACCTCCCTCCTCTTCTCCACGCAGTTGGCCCTCCCCCTCCTCTGTAACCCAAGGCAACCGACCTCCACCCAAAAACAATATACACACAGAGTGAGATAAAAATATTATTCATCCACACAACACAATCAAAGCACATCTTCCCTGTGTTCTTCTCACCACCAATACAAACGCACATACTTTCACTATCTTTATTAATCACAACCTAATTCACCAACTATTAGCTTTCTGTCTTCATCGTACAAACACCAATTTCTCCCATAAAAATCCAATCCCCATAACATATTATCCTTTGTTTCTATCAATTAACATAGGCGGCCAATTAGGTTAATTGAGGCGGCTGTATCTACAAGGAACAAAAAAGAAAGGTGCTTTTTTTTTATTCTTTTGGATTGAATTTGACTTGGTTTGGACGCTATGTGGAATATTAAATGAGATTACTAAATTAGGTTCCATTTGCTTACAATTCTTTTATTATTATTATTATTATTATTATTATTATTATTATTATTATTATTATTATTATTATTATTATTTTCTGGATTCTATTTATTGTATTTGTATAATGTCAAATGGCATAATATAACATGTTATAAGCACAATCAACATAATATATAGTATGACTATACATTATTATTAGTTTTTCATCTCAAAGTTGTAAAAGGATTTTGATGTAGGGAATGAAAGTCAACATGGAGTGGATAATCATCACAGTGTGAAACGCATTTGTTGTCCAGAATTCCATCACATACATTTGATTTACCTGTCGTACGGATTCCGTTCCCAAGCTTCGTTCTTCATGTGTGTTTCTTCAACCTTTTTGGTTGTCCTATCTTAATCGGGTTTTCAGTGATTGTTGACTATGTTCTTCAACCTTTTTGCTTGCTGTCTGGATTCCATTCCCCTACATCGTTCCTCAGGTGTGTTTCTTTGACTGTTTATTTGAGCTTCTTTCCGTGTGATTGTCGCTTATTGTTGTCTGTTTTGTATTAGATTTAGGCTTGATGCCTAAAGCATGTGTCATTGTGTCTATTACCAGAGCCTAGAAACGCGGATGAAATACCATTTACCAACCTGAATTTGGCTTTTGTTTCCAGATTATATTGACAATTTTTTATACTTTGGGACGATGATTCAAAATTTGTCTACACATTCGTGGAGGATTTTGGAACTACTTTAGCATGGGTAACGATTATAAACTCATTGTCATCACCATATCCTTTGCCTCTATCGGAACTCTATTTACTATGCATCGGTTCTTGGAACTACTTTAGGGGTGCTAATTATCTTCGGCTGTTTGATATTTAGGAATGGATGCTCAAGTGTCGTACGGATTTCATACAGAAAGAAAATTACACCATGAAAAGTTCAAAAATCAGGCGGCTAACCAGGTTTTGGTTTACTACCTAACTCTTATTAAAGATTTCGGTTGATTAAATGTCTTCTTCTGATGCTATACCTTTTACCTCCTATGGCAACATTTTTAATCATCAATTACTGTTCATTTTACTGTTTGTTATGTCTGAAAGTAATTGTTATATTTTTCTCTTTTGTAAGTCATTACTTATTGTTGTTGCATAACTTTTTTTATCAGAGTGCCTATGCAAAGCTGACATGTTCACAAGGGTGGTTTTGGGCTTCACTTACTCATCCATCTTCATGGTAAGTATTCAAAATAAACAATTTTCTCGAATCAGTGGTAATGCGTTTTTTTTAGTAATTGATAAGAATATCGGTTAAATATATGTATTTTAAATATTGATGATGTCTAATTCACATCATGTGCTCTTATGACAGGAATATAGGATGACTAGCAAAGCTTTCGATCATGAGAAAGCTAGGTCAGTGGGAAGACCTCTCCGTTCCTCCCACGTAAGTTTGCTAATCATCTCGCTTTATTTTTTTTCCTTTATTGCTTTTAATTTTTTTTACGATGCAATTAAAACTGGTCATTTAATTACAGCTAATATTTATTTCAGCATCACAATATTCTGCCTGCAAGCAATTGTAGTTGCAGTGTGTGTAAACAACTAATGCACCTCAATGTGACAAAATGGGCCGCTCAGGCGGGTTGGGTAATTGGCAACTCAAAGAATAATTTGCCTCTAACTGCACCGAATGAATGGTTAATAATTAATTAATTATTAACCACCCATTACTAAGTAAATGGGTTGAAATTGTACCTCTAAGTGCACCAAATGAATATCACATGTTCATTCAGACTCATCGATTAATATACTTTTTTGATTATTTGTGCAGCATACGATCTATTATTTGCCTCAACTTGCCTAGCTTTTCTGGTGGACTTAATCCATGGGGCATGCCAAGCAGAAGGAGACTTAGTGCGGTTAGCCTTTGATTTTTTACTTCTATGCTCATTATGAAGCTTATAAATCTTATGACCTCTTTTGATCTTATCGCTGCTAATTAACTTTCCTTGATCACACTTGATCATATATTTATAACTAACAGAAAGAGTGGACTTTTCCATATGTTGATGATGGATTTATTGAGATTGTTGGATTCCGAACTGCTTGGCATGGCGCTATTTTATATGCGCCAAGTGGACATGGGACCCATCTTGCACAGGTAGCAGTTTGATTAAAAATTTAGTTTTTGTATCAAAAGTAGAGTTGCAATTTTGACCCGTTTACATATGGGTCTATTCAGATACAATTATGCAGCATTCTAAATTGTTTTATTTAAGGTTTGGATTATCTTTGTAATAATATTGTTTTTGACCCATTACTCAAATTATTTTTTTGTAGGCAAGAGGAATCCATTTCGAATTCCGTAAGGGTGCAACTGACCATACATTCATGAGGATGGACGGGGAGCCATGAACCTCTGCCTAAAGAAAACGACACTGTTACTATAGAGATTTCATGTTTTGGTCAAGTGACGGAAACTACCCATCCAAAAGTGTACTTGACCCTTCTACCCCTCGCACACCTAAGGATAACGAGCTTGACACTGATGAAGAAGAGGTTACTGAAGACAATAGTTATTTTACTTATGCTTGAATCATCAGTTAATGATTTTAATCAACCAAATTATTAGCATGTTTGGGTTCATTTGAGTAAAATTGATGTTTGTTGATGTTGCGGTTGTTTCATTGCAGAATCCCAAAGAGGTTTAATTCTTCACTGAATATGGCAAATCAAGTCGGTACAAAATATTGCAGATAATAGAGAAGGGGAGCTATGGTGTTGTTTCTGTTCTTTGGACAGCAAGTTAATCATCTACGTTACTTAAGATTTTTCATCTGCTAACATTTTGTAAATGTATACTAAAGCCAGATATTTAATCTTTTGATTTATTGTTGTACTGCAGGATTATGTGGCAATAAGATGGTCCAGGGCTCTGGAGCTATGCGGATCTTTTTCTTCAAAGGTTTTTGTTATCTATAGTATTTTCAATCTGCGTTTTTCTGCCGGTTAGAGTCAATGCAATATGCATAAGATGTGATGTGATATTATGTTTGGTGTTCGTTCGGTTGATGTCCATATCCCCTTGAAGAATCCTTAGATGTTCTTTGTTTTTTTATTTATTAAATTGTTGTAAATTTTGAATTGCAGTATACACCTGCTATTGATTTATGGAGATTGGAGAATATGTTGTATATTTGCTGAAGTATTTACTGGAAAAATGCTATCATCGACCTCTGAACACCATCAGCAGACACCATTTCTGGAGTATGTTCAATGTCACACCACCTTTATTCTTTTAACATGCTCATTTTTTCATTTATTTAAACATAACCTTTTAGTTGGTTAACACTTATCTTTAGACATTAAAAAACATTCTATGATGGTTTGATAGAAGAACACTAAGTAATCATTGATTAGATTGGAAATTATGAGATAATAAATGTTGTTTTCTTCTTTAATCATTTTTTATTAAGTCATATTAGATTTTTCAACCCCGGGACCTTCCCCCATCTCTTTGCCGAAATTGACCAGAATTGCAGTTATACATAACATTTGTGAACCATCTTTATAAACTTTAAGAATTTGATACAAAGTACAAACTTTTTATTCGAAAGACAATTGTCTCTAATCAATCAGCTTCAAGTAACTTTCTAAAAATAAATGACCATATATATATATATTCTTTATCATTACTTTTATACAATCAATTTGTTAAGGCAAAGTAGACTGTAATTGTTACCTATTGTTGCGCAACGGAGGGCAGCTGGTATAGCTGGAGGGCAGCTGGTATAGCCTGCTGCAAGACTCTTAATTGATTACGCTTCGGCAAACCCATGATTCAAGTTGCCTTGCCTTGCCTTCTTTTATTTCTTTTCAATTATTATTCTTCACCTTGCTTACAATTAACAATTTACTGTTTCTTAAACTGTTTTACTAATTTTTATTTAATCCTGGGTTTAACAGAGAACTTGGGAGAGAGAGCAAAGCTGGCAACTACATTGGATTGTGTGGGTAAGAATTTAAAATATTTGTTTTAAATTTGGGGATTAATTGTTTGATGTGTATACTCAACTTCAAATGGGTCATTCAATTCAACAATTGGTTTGCTTTTTTCAGTTTCCAAGGAATTAGCCTTTCAATATTTTAAAATTGTTTTTCTTTTTTACTTTGCTAGCTAAATCACATAGTGTTTGTGTTGTAGTCGTCGCAACCGACGATGAAAACATTTCCGAATGTTGTCGTGGGTTTGGTGCTGATATCATAATGACCGTGGAATCTTGCAGAAACGGTGCGAAATTATGTTTTTTTATATTGTCAAGTAGGAGGTGTAATGAGCTTCTTCAACGGTCTTCTTTTCCTATCGAATTAGGATCTGTTGTAGGTTAGTTACTCTCTGAGAGCACGCCCTCCACTCTGTGTTTAAATAAATTTCTATCTGCAACTGCTTTGCCACTAAATATTCAAACCTCATTAAGCTATTGTTTGTCGTATATTCTGTAACAGTTAGGC
Source organism: Ambrosia x helenae (assembly GCA_030844895.1). Taxonomy (NCBI): domain Eukaryota; kingdom Viridiplantae; phylum Streptophyta; class Magnoliopsida; order Asterales; family Asteraceae; genus Ambrosia; species Ambrosia x helenae. Next base: position 45,694,257 of record CM061232.1, on the reverse strand, counting down.
ATGATAAGCTAATGGATGTCTTCATGGGGGTGGCGTAGTGGTAAGCTCTGAGCCCATTTAGCGAAGCCACTGGTTATTATTGGCGTTAACCCCCGTGAAGACCACACACACATTTACCTTGGTAGGCGTCTATCAGCTTTTCACTGTTACAAACAAAGGAAAACATAAGCTAAAGTAGAGATGAACAGAATAATGGAATTGATTGGGATTAAGAGATATATAAGTTGATGCAAAATGTTTAAGATTGTTTTTGTTGACTTATTTACATCATTTCTTTTCCAACCAGCTAGATCATTTCTATTAGACTGCCCATGTACTTTGTGTATGGTTGTGCTGTCGGCATGTTGTTTCAAGTGTATGAAATGGTAATGGTTCCTTTGTATTTGTATATATTTGTAACTATGAGGGTATGCATTGATTTTTGGTACATATGCAGGTGTCACTGGTATACTTTGCAGCAGATTTTGCCGTGAACTAGCTTACCGACAATAATGATGAAGTCCTCAAGGCATGATTGCAACATTTTTATCATGCTGCCCAAAGTTACGGTAAGTCTTATGTTTTTCTGGGTTGTAACTAACTATTTGCATAATTTTCCTTTTCAGATATTGAAGAAAAACATAGAGCTTCATGAATCTTCTGAGAATTCTAATTCATGTGCTGGTGGAGATCAGGTTAAAGGTTAAAGATCTTTATACAGTTTGAAGGTTCATTTGTTCAGAACCAAACCAAAAACACGCATTGTTATACTCGCGCAACGTGCATGTCAATCGTCGACGATTCGGTCGGATTATGTGATGAGTTCAGCTGTGGAGGATGTGCAGTTTGAAAGAGAAAGTGTGTTGGATCAGAGTCTAGATGCTTTGTTTGAGAAAAGGTAGTTAATTATATGTTCATAATTTCATGTTTTGAAAGTGAATATTAGATGTATTTACATACTTTTGAATTTATTGTTTTTTTATGTCTTTAAAGATGGTCCACGAGGGAAAAGGCGTTATGTTTATCACGTCATATTAGATTTTTCAACCCCGGGACGACGCTCCCGGCCAACACGGATTGCATGACAAGCGACATTAATTAAATATTATTAAATTTCAACCCCGGGACGCTCCCGGGTAGTAAGCTAGTAAAGTATATAATAAATAAAATAAATCAAGCCACAAACAATCACACTTTATAAAACCTACAAATCCCCATTAACACCCACTCATCTTCTTCATCATCATGAGTTACTACAATCAAAGCCAACCACCCGTCGGTGCTCCTCCTACCCAAGGTTCCTTTTCATTCAATTTTATCTACTATTATTCCTTCAGATCTTGTTATAGATAACTAACCAACTTCTTTTTTGTATAAAGTAAGTTACTATATAAAGCATCACCTAAATATAGAATACATATATCCCTTTTTAAAATGAACCGGTGCCACGTAGATCAAAAACGACGACGTGGAAGTAACAAAAATGACGCGTCAAATTGATATCATGCATCCATGCCACGTGGATATTATTTCTGAACATATAACGTTTGCCAATTCCTATATAACAAAACCTTGGCCCCTTTGTAAATAAAGTTAAGATAGAGAAACTGGAGATATCAAGTCCTGCCAAGCAAACGGTGGAACAAGTACAAGTACAGAAACAGGAGATGATGATGAGAGTATTGGTAGCCATAGATGAGAGTGAAGCGAGTTTGTATACTCTCCAATGGGCTCTTGAAAACTTATTTCCTGGCCGCGAATCCGCGACTCCGGAGATCACGGTCCTTCATGTCCAGCCTCATTTCCAACCGCCCCACACCGCTATCCCTGTTGGTCCTGGTAAGTTTTCGTTTAGGGAAAATCACGAAAATATCCATTTAAATATCCATTTTGGCTGAGAAAGTTAATATAATAGATTTTTTAAGATAATCATCAACAGAGCGCAACAAGTGTGTTTTAGAACAATAGACTTATTATTGGTGGAAACTAGTGGAAATAATATAAAAAAAGTTGGTTATTTTCGTAATTTTAGAAAGTAACGTTTATTTTATATCTTTCGTTATTTTTTCCTTGTTTAGCACTTATATCATTTTAAGTACCGTTAGATTTTTTGTTAGGGTATTAGATTTTAATAATCTAAACTTTTACTAATTGACCGACAATTTGTACTTCAAAAATTCTCAATAATGATCCTAACGTATTGGCCGACAATAAACCTTTGTTAACTGAGAACTAACTCAGTTAGTGGATAATGACGTGCCATGCCATGTCAGCGTCCACGTCATCATCCATGACGGCGTTGGCATGCCACGTCATCATCCACGACAGCGTGAGCGTGCCACGTTGACGTCCACATCAACATTCATTAACTGAGTTAGTTCTCGGTTAACAAAGGTTCATTGTCGGCCAATACGTTGAAAGTTGGGATCGTTGTTGGGAATTTTTGAAGTATAGATTATTACTCGCCAATGGGTGAAAGTTTAGAATTATTAAAATCCGTTACCCCATTTATTTATGACGTTAACGTTTTTGTTCATGATGCATGAGACAGTTATATTTGCGACACCTGGAGTGATGGATTCTATAAAGAAGGCACAGGAAAAGAGTGCATCTGAAGTCACTTCTCGTGCCATGAAACTATGCGAACAACACATGGTTAGTCGAGTTTCATTATCGACATATCTAGATATAACAAAAAACACTCTTTATAATTAACATGGGCGAAGGATAATGGGGTCCAGGAGTGCTCGGGCCACTATCGTTTTTTGGTTCAGTGGCGGAAGTTTGTAATTTTCGTAGGTAATTTTTATATGAATTGAATCCGCCCCAATCGATTTAATCTTCCGGCTCCCACCAGTGGGAAAAAATTGGTCTTGTGATTTTCGGCCCCTACAATTATTTTTTTCATGTTTCGCCACTAATATTTACTACATTAACGTGTATAATATGCAACTGTTAAAATGGTCCGATTTTAGCAATTGATTTTGACGATACATCATCGCCAACCCAATCTATGACCATTTTTTCTTTGCAACCCGATTTGATCTAGGGGTGTAAACGTGTTGTCTCCGAGCACCCCTAACGTCGAGCTTGGCTCTGGATGTCCACCTACCTGCTATCTTAACATAATTTGTCAATTATGAAAAATAAATTGATAATGAAAACATTTTTTTATAAAAACGAATTAAGTATTTTATTTAATTATTTTACAATTTACAATTGATTTTACATTATATATATTATTTAGTTACTTTTATCTTGGTTTCATTATAATATTATAGTATATAAAGAATATACTTGTAAGCCTAGTCGAGCTCGATGATAATTGTAGCTTGGTCTCGAGTGTCTTTAATAGAAAAGCTCTAGTTGAGCGCTTAAAGATCGAGCTCGAACTCATTCTTGATTCTAGCTCTATGCAACCGTTTTATAACCAAAACGGCGTTGTGACCAATTTAGCGAATAGAATACATTTTGTTCCCATCAAGTTCCGAATCATCAAACCTAGATTATAGTTAGAGCTAGAATCAAGTTCCCATCAAGTTTCGTATTGGAGATAGTTAGCCGGTTCCGTTTTTAATGAGAGTTGATTTAAAAAAAAAAAAAGATTATAAAGTTAGGTTGCAAAATCATCCTTTTTACCACCAAATTTATTGGGGTCGCTTTTTTTAATCATGTCGTGGTATTTTGCGACATAATTGATTGTGATCGCTATTTTTTCAACTTGGCCTTGCTCGCAACCTTTGGTAACCATTCCCTCTTTATTGTGTAGCAAGTGTATTACAAATTTGTGGTAGTTAATTTGCATTGTAAACAGATTAGAGCAGAAATGACGGTGATTAGAGGGAACCCAAAGGAAATGATAGTTGACGTTGCAGAGGACATGAATGTTGATCTTCTAGTTGTTGGAAGTAGAGGACTTGGGCAAATCAAAAGGTAAACTTGTGATTTTATATATAGTGTAACAATTGTGTTGTCATGTGTTTATTTATTTTGCAGGGCGTTTTTGGGGAGTGTTAGTGATTATTGTGTGCATCATGCTAAATGCCCGGTTCTTATAGTACGCCCACCAAAATCGTCACCAAACTCGTCGAACAAGAACAAGTAAATCGTATATCATGCGTTATGGTTTTGTGTATAGAATGCAATAAGAAAAGCCAAATCTATGTTTCCACATTTTATTGTATGTGACTTGTTTGTTTGTATACTAGATGGTACATCTCAGATAAATAAGTTGAGGGTATGTAATGTTGTATATTTGTACACTTGGCATTGTAAACGTGCCTGTATTTTCGACATCCTAAATAAATTCTAGTTGAGTCTCTGTGTTATGGAAGGGTTCTGTTGGGTTATTTATCGGTTATTGTTTAATAATTATATTTCTCATTTAAAGGGGTGGCGGCGCAACTTGTTGCCAGTCTACCTTTGATAACTTTTGCATTTCGTTTTAATAAAACTACTAAGTTCATTAAAAAAATTACTTATTAGTTATGTAATTAGATATCAAAAATATAAAAAATATTAGAAAAAGGTAAAACTGGATTAATGTTACCGTTCAATATTTTTTCTCGCCGACTCTATGTGCCACTTGAATCGGAGAAAAAGGTAAAACTGGATTAACGTTACTGTTCAATATATTTTCTTGCCGACTCTATGTGCCACTTGGATCGGATGGTTTAGAAATGAGATAGATCAATGTTGTTATAATTTAAGCCTATTGTATCTATCAAAAGACTTGGAAAGCTTTTCAGCTAAGGAGCCATGGAAAGATACTCATTTAATTGCTTTATTCATATAACATTAATCAAGTTTAAACTCTCACTCACAAGTCACAATTGAACACACTCATCAGCTTCACAAATTCTTCACAGGATTTGTAATGAGCCCAAACCCGAACGGGTACAACGGGTCATAATGCTGGTCTCCAACGTTCATTGGGAGCTGATCAACAGACTTGAACCAAGTATGTGCAAGCTTGCCTGTAAAACCATAGTCACCAAACAAAACATCCGTGACACCTTGACCCTCGGTTCCTGGAAGCCACGCAGCCACAAGAGCGTCTATGGTATTAACATACGGCTGTATGACCACAGGCCGACCACTGATCAACACCACCACACATTTCACTGAACCGCAGACGTTCTTGATGGTGCTTGGTCCAGTCCCTTGGATTGTTAGATTCTTGCTGTCTCCATATGTCTCAGCATATGGATGCTCTCCCACTACGACTATCGCATAGTCGAATTTGGCAGCCTTGACAAACTTCTCACTGGGGTCCTCATTGTAGACCACTTGAGTTTTCGAGTCAACAGCCTTTTTCACAGCAGATAAGATTGTGGTTCCATCAGTAATATCTCCTGAAAGTCCTTGCCACTCAAGTGTCCATCCACCACACTGGTAACCAAGGTTATCGGCATGAGACCCCGCAACTAGTATCTTCGATGCTTTTTTAGGAAGCGGTAACAATGGCGTCTTTGAAGATTTACCGTTTTTCAATAACACAAGTGTTTTTCTTACAGCTTCCCTAGCCAGATCTCTGTGCTCCTGTTGAGATTTGAATTCACAAATCAGATGCATATTATATTAAAAAAAAAGAATGAAGTAAAAGTTAGTTAACCTGGCTTCCGAGGTACTTGGTCATGCTATAATCAGCTAACGGCTTTTCAAACAAACCCATGGTGAACTTGACCCGTAGAATCCTCTTAACCGCATCATCTACACGGGTCATGGATATGAACTTGTTCTTGACTAGGTAAGTTAGACCATCGATGAACTCGGTGTAATTGTATGGAATCATGAACTGCATACAACCAAACACATTAGGCTAGCTCTTGTATCTTATATAAAGTTATGAACAAGTGGAAAACAAATATACCATATCAATGCCAGTATTCATTCCGGTTATGATTGAATATGTATAGTTAGCATGTTCAGGAGTAGTGATCCTGTCAATCCCTTGCCAGTCTGATATAACAAACCCTGAAGTCAAAGTCAAAGTCAAAGTCAAAGCCGAACAAAAACCACATAGTTGCTTGTTATGTGTAAGAAAGAATTCTACGCAACTAGATAAGCGGATTTCTACCCTGAAATTGAGCTTGTTTTTTAGAAAATCAGTGACAAGATAACGGTTGGCGTGCATTTTGACCCCATTCCAGCTGGAATATGAGGTCATGATCGTAGCAACGCCCTTGATGACAGAATCATAGTATGCTGGCATGTGTATGCTGAATAACCCTTTAGCGTCTATGATCGTGTTGCCCTCGTTTGTGCCCAAGTGAGTCCCCCCATCTCCTAGATAATGCTTAGCACATGCTGCAATCTTATCTCTGTTCAAAAACGGAATCCTCACATATTATGCGCAAATAAAGATCTGATACGTTTATATAGAAACTTGTCTAACGTAAACCAACTCGCATTTAGTTTTGCCTGAAGATCTAGCTTGCTAGATTCCGGCAGAGTTCTCCGGTAACTGTTTTAAATTAAGGAGTAATGGAAATAAATAATCCTAACTATTGACTATTGACTAATAACAGTCCCAACTACGAAAATAACCACTAGCGGTCCCAACTTTCGAGGTTCGACATATTGGCCACCGATGGTCCCAAACTAACTGAGGCTAACTCCGTTAGTGTGATGCTGATGTGGCATGCTTAGGTGGCAAAATGATCCTACGTGGCAAAAATGATCCTATGTGGCATCCTTCGTGGCATGCCACGTCAGCATCACACTAACAGAGTTAGTGATCAGACTAACTGGGACCATTGGTGGCCAATATGTCGAAAGTTGGGACCTCTAGTAGTTATTTTCGTAGTTAGGACTGTTATTGGCTAATAGTTGGATTATTTATTTCCATTACTCCTTAAATTAATAAATAAAGAGGTATATTCTAAATTATTCATAGATCAGGAACATGTAACCATGACATCTCCTTTTCTTGATTTTTTTTTTCAAATCTCAGTAAGTGCAACACATGGTCCACATAATTCAAGATTTAGAACTGTACTTATTGTAAACTATAGCAAGTTGTCCATTAAAGTCATTCTTATCCATCATGTTAAGATTAGAAAGATCTGCTTTTAAAGAGTGAGTAAAACAACAAGATATTTTTAATTGACCCAATGATAAGTCTACCACTTTCTGTGACCATTATACTCTATGATCATATTCATATGTCCATCTTTCACACTTTGTGGACCATCTATAACTTATGAGGTCCACTTTATTTATTATTTGGAAGAATAATGAGGTTTATTATTTTAGTTTATCGAATAAAAAAAAGCGACGGCAAAATGTAATATTAAATTGCTTAAAACAGATAAGACCTTAAGTTAAAGCATTCCTAGATAGATCTAAAAGACTCAACACTTTTATAGTTATATTCATGTTAAAGATTCAAGATTTATCAGAATAAACATATTGGGTTGACAATTTGACTAAAAAAGGTCAACTAACTTACTGTCCGCCGACATAAGGAACACCCTTTCTTGAACCAGCAGGGATATCTCCTTGTAAACCTGGTATAATCTCAGTCATTAACTTAACAATCTTGGGATCTTCACTATAACTCTCGAAGCAACGACCCCATCTCGGATCTCTACATACCTGTTTAGTAAAAACTATAATTATCCAAAAGATTGTGCCTTTTTTATATTAGCAGTTAAAAATGTGCAGTTAGTAAGTTTCATTTAACTTACTGCAATACAAGGTGCAAAAGCATATTGTATGCCTGTTGCTCTAACTTCAAGTGCAGTTGCAGCTCCAATCTTCTTAACTAGAACAGGGTCCCTGTGTCAGATTTTGTCATATCAATATCCAATTAATTATAGTCACTTGTACATTAATACATTATGCAATGAAAGTTGTGCAATGAGCCATATTTGGTATTAATGCTTGCCTGGTAACTCCAAGACCAACATTATGGGGAAAAATTGTAGCTTTGTACACATTATTATGACCATGGACCGCGTCAATCCCATAGATCATTGGTATCCCTAATCGCGTTGATAACGCTCCCTTTTGGAAATCGTTGACCATGTCAACCCATGTTTCTGGGGATGCGTGTTTAGCTGGAACACTCCCTCCTCCACTCAACACGCTCCCTGCAAACACACACAAGTTCAAAAATAAAAAAAAAAAAAATAATAAAAATAAAATAATAATAATAATAATCATAATAAGTAAAAGTTATGATTTGAGAGGTGGATTAAATCTTATACCAAGCATGTACTTCTTCATGACCTCATTGGAAGCAACTGTTCTATCAATTTGTGTCATTTGGCCAATCTTTTCCTCTAATGTCATTCTTTTCATCAAATCTTTGATCCGAACACGATCGGCTGTTTTGGATCTTTGTACTTAAAGTACTCAGCTTTAGTCATGGAAGCCAAGCAACACATTACCATAATCAACAAAACTGAAAGTTTCCTCATGTTCTTGACTCCCATTGCACCTCAATGGAGTTCAAGCTACACTTTTCTACAGTATAAAACAGAATATTAATTAGTTTAAAAAAAACAAGTGTTAGGTAATAAAATCCAAAGAACATGTAATAGTTATATAAAGATTGGGACCCATTTCTTACTTTCAAGAGTCAAACAAGTAAGTTATAACATTTAAATTGAACACAAATCTGTCTTATTATATAGTTAAAGGAATTCGAAAAGCGAGTATTATCATATATGATATAATAAGTTAAGGTACAGTTTAGAAACATTGAATCTGAAAATTTTAAATGTAATGTAAATCTGCATTAGTGGTTTGTTCATTGTGATATGATCTAACAAAAATATTGAATAGTTGTGTGTAAACATTGCACATTTTAATAAACAGATTACACATACACATTTGTATTATTATGTAAAACATGTAGCAATTTAAGTGGCGGGAACATAAGTATGCATAACTAGATTAAGCTTACTTACCGGAGAGAGAGAGAGAGAGAGAGAGAGAGAGAGAGAGAGAGAGAGAGAGTTGTGTTATGTAATTGGATGGATATTTAAAGAAAACTCTAACCCATTTTATATATATATATTTTGGGACTGGTAGGTGTTCTTATTGCTATATGGACCACTTAATAATATTCATTTTGTTTCATATGCTTAATATGTTAGAATTCTTACGGCAAAATGGAGATTAACAAACAGAATCGGGCTTGTGTTGAACACAATTCTCTTAAACAGATTCCGGTGTCTGTTTTCAGGGTACACCGGTTGCTAACAGTGGTGTGGTGCACTACCGGACTATCCCACTTGCCTGAAAATTAACCAGAAGTACAATTGCTTCTGTTGTGAATATATGTGGTTTTTGGTTATGCATAAGAGTATGTGTTTTTCTGTGTATTATTATGCACAGACTATGCAGTATTTATAGAACACATTAAGCCAACTGGTTGCAATTAATCTGCTGGCTGCACATAGATTAACTAGTTAAACCAGCACCTGCACAAACAGTTGGCTGCACATTGATTCGATGAAGCTGTTGGCTTTAATTCGGCTTGCTGCAAACATTAGGCCAGTTAAAACTGTTGGCTACACCTTCTAGGAATGGACTAGGAAGCTTACCAGATTCCTATGGCAAACTCCCCTTTTTAAAACGTGGGGTTTATATCAACTCTTCCCCCACAGTGACCTCACATGTTCATACAATTAGGTTGTCCTAGTGAACTCAGATCTTGGGATCTCCAGTCAGCTGAGTTAGGTTTCCTTTGCATGAACTTAATTTTTCAAGGGCTTTAGTCCCATTCCCACGGACGACTTCTGAATTAACTCTCTGCTTAAGACTTTTGTTAGCGGATCCGCGATGTTATCCTTTGACTTCACATAGTCAACAGTGATAACTCCTGTAGAGATTAGTTGTCGTACTGTATTATGCCTACGTCTTATATGCTTGTTTTTCCCGTTATACATTATGCTATGAGCTCTGCCAATTGCCGATTGGCTATCACAATGTATGCATATGGCCGATGCCGGCTTTGGCCACCTTGGTATATCCTCAACAAATTGACGTAGCCATTCTGCCTCTTCACCTGCTTTGTCTAAAGCAATGAATTCTGATTCCATCGTGGATCTAGCAATAACAGTTTGCTTAGATGATTTCCATTGATATCGCTGCACCTCCAAGTATGAACACATACCCACTCGTTGCTCTGGAATCATTCGTGTCAGATATCCAATTTGCATCACAGTAACTTCAATAACTGTGGATATCTACTATAATGCAGCCCGTAATCTCGTGTGTATCTCAAGTACCAAAGCACCCGTGTCACGCAACCCCAATGTATTGAACTTGGGTTGCTCGTGTATTTACTTAGTTTGCTTACAGCATATGCTAAGTCTGTTTTGGTACAACTCATCAGATACATCAAGCTGCCAATAATTCTTGAGTACTCGAATTGGTTAACAGACTCACCTTGATTTTTAGCTAGATGTTGACTCGTGTCAATAGGAGTTCTAGCTACATTAGAGTCATTTGCATTGAACTTCTCAATAATTTTGTCCACATAATGAGACTGACTTATCACAAGTCCATTCTGGGTTCGTGTGATTTGTACTCCCAAAATCATGTTCGCTAATCCCATATCTTTCATGTCAAACCTTGCTCTCAGGATGTCCTTTGTGGATTTTATCATTTTCTCATTACTACCAGCAATGAGCATGTCACCCACATACAGACACAAGATGACATATCCATCTGGTGTGTCTTTCACATACACACACTTGTCACATTCATTGATTTTGAACCCAGAATCAAGCATGACATGATCAAACTTTTGATGTCATTGTTTTGGAGCTTGTTTCAAACATACAGGAATTTTACAAGCTTGCATACTTTCTTTTCTTGTCCCTTGGCTATGAAGCCCTCGGGTTGTTCCATGTAAATCTCTTCCTCTAGATTTCCTTTCAAGAAAGCCGTTTTCACATCATTTGGTGAACTTCCAAATTTCTAATGGCTGCAATGGCAAGGACCATCCTGATGGAAGTTATTCACGTAATAGGCGAATATGTGTCAAAATAATCCAAGCCTTCTCGCTGTTTATATCCTTTGATCACCAGTCTTGCCTTGTATTTATCATTGGTGCCATCTGGCTTCATCTTTTTCTTGAAGATCCATCGATATCCTAGTGGTTTGCATCCCGCAGGAAGATCCACTAGTTCCTAAGTATGGTTTTGTAAATGGAATCCATTTCACATTTTATGACCTCCTTCCACTAAGGTCCATCCAAGGGAATTTACCGTTTGTTGGTGAGTTTGCGATTTCTCCTCGACCATATAGGTGAGGAAATCTGGACCAAAGGATTTTTCAGTCCTTTGCCTTTTACTCCTTCGGATTCACCTTCATTGATTTGAGGTTCATGATTTTCAACCTCTTCTCTTGAAACACTTCCCCTAGTTAGGCTTGATGGGCCTGTTCATCATCTCGAACACTTTCATCAATTGGGTTTGGTGAACCCATTTTAGGCCTATCCAAGCATGGAAATATGTGCTCAAACCAAGAAGCATCCTTAAATTCCAATATAGTGTCGTTAGACACTCCGGGATTCTTCAAGTCATACACAAGAAAACAGAGTGGACCACCCAAACGAGTGTATCCGATGAGCACACAATCTACAGTTTTGGGTCCTATCACAAGACGCTTTGGTGGTGTTACAACCACCTTAGCTAAGCACCCCTACACTCGCAAGTGTTTGGATGACGGTTTGATTCCCGTCCATAATTGATACGGTGATACGTCCTTCTTCTTACGGGGAATTAAATTTAGAATGAAATTTGCTGATAACAATGTTCCCCCCCACAAGTCCTTGCTCACCCCTGCGCTTATCAACATGGCAATCATTATTTCTTTCAATGTTCGGTTTTTCCGTTCCGCCATGCCATTTGATTGTGGTGAGTAAGGAGGTGTGAGTTCATGTATGATTCCACTTTTTGCACAAAGATCAGTAAAAGGTGAAACATACTCACCACCTTTATCACTCCTTACCTTTTTTATCTTTAGGTTGAGTTGATTTTCAACTTCGGCTTGAACACAACAAATTTGTCAATAGCCTCATCCTTACTATAAAGTAAGTACACATGGCAAAACCGTGTGCTGTCATCAATAAATGTTATGAAATACTTGTTCCCACCTTTAGTAGGAATAGCTTTCAAATCACACAAATCTGTGTGGATCAAATCAAGGGGACTGGTGATTCGTTCAACCTTTTTTGAATGAAGTTCGTGTTTGTTTTGCTTCGACACAAGTTTAACATTTATAGTTTGAGTCAATATCAAGTTTTGGTATTCTATTTAATTTAATCAAGTGACGAATAGAATTAAAGTTCACATGACCTAGTCTACCATGCCACACATTAGAAGACTCAAGCAAGTAAGCAGAACTAGCGTTATTCATTCCATTCATGACGGTTACATTCAACTTGAACATACCATTAAGGGCATAGCCCTTACCAACATACATACCACTCTTGGTCAACACGATTTTATCAGACTCAAACCACCATTTTAAAACCAAACTTATTCAACTGCCAACCAGACACGAGATTCTTACGAATCTCAGGAACATACAACACATTTGACAAAGTAAGTTCCTTTCCCGAACTCATTTTCAGGATCACATTTCCTTCCTCTTTGATATCAGCAGTTGCAGAATTTCCCATAAAGAGCTTTTCACCAGTAACCTCCTTGAAGGTGTTGAAAAGGCTCTTGTCAAAGCACATATGCCAGGTTGCCCCGGTATCAACCACCAATCCTTGGCATCCGTACCAACCTGGTTTGCTTTGGTGACCATCATTGACAAATCAGAGATCATAGCAACATGCTTATCAATCAAGTTTGCTTGTCGGGCATTTCCTTCTTGGGAAGATTGCATTCACTTGCTTTATGCCCTGGTTGTCACAATTTATAACACGTTTCATTGAACTTCTTCTTTCCAATTCCACCTTTAGGTCGAAGGTGGGAGCTCTTCCCGTTGGTTTTCTTAAACCCACCACATTTATTGCTTTTGTTACCCTTAGATGAGTGACATGTTCCACAACATTAACTTTAGCAGTTTCAGGAATGACGTTCCTCTTTTGAGCAACCTTGTTGTCTTCTTCAATACGAAGACGCACAACCAAGTCTTCAATTGTCATTTCCTTTCGCTTATGCTTCAAATAATTCTTGAAATCAATCCACTCGGTGGCAATTTCTCAATAATAGCCGCAACTTGGAATGTCTCGCTAAGCACCATTCCTTCCGCATGAATATTCATGAAGAATAACTTGTAGTTCTTGGACTTGATTTATGACAGTTTTTGAGTCCACCATTGAAAATTCCAAGAACTTAGCCACCATAAAATTTCTTTGTGCCTGCATCTTGATCAGTTTTATATTTTCGTTCAAAGATTCCCATAACTATTTGGCTGTCATGGCTTTGCAATACACATTGTAAAGCGAATCCACCATTCCATTAAGGACATAGTTTCGGCACAGAAAATCCGAATGATTCCAATCATGAATCGCACTCACAGTTGAGTGTCCATTTCCTCTTCA
>CM061232.1:45589007-45680659 GCA_030844895.1 Ambrosia x helenae | reverse complement strand
ACAGGTGTCGGGTGTCACCAAATAGGAGATGTGAATATCTAAACTTAACCAGAAGTTAAAGCTAAAGAATCACTAGAGGAGATAAAACATTTTTGTTCAAAAAATGCAACATATGAACATTTTAAAATGCATTAAAAAGACAAGGAACACATTTATTTTGTTCCAAATACTTACATCTGAATCCAAAGTATTCTGATCTTTTTGCTTCTCAAGACGTGGAGAAAACAACTGATAATTAACATGTGTTCCTAGAGATGCTTGATGAAAATAAGATGCCCACTGACTCTCTGATAACGAGCTGGCGGAAGAAGTCGGCATAGAAAAAGTTTGATTGAAGGAGAAAGTGTATATAAAACTGCTAACACTCGTGAAACCTGTGAAATCATCATCAATGAATAAAGTCAAACACATTTGGAATGTAAAACTTAATTTTAATAAAACCTCTCAAATCTCATGCATAATCTTTTGTCAAAAGGAAGAATATGATGGTTGTGTAAAACAATAATTACAATTACCTTTTGAAAAAGTTCAGGAACCTCACGGCAAACTGTGAAAGATAGCTTTAATCCAGAAACTACTACAGGTATAGGAATGAATGACATGTCACAAAAATGGTTCCTATAGAAAAACAAATTAAAAGAGATGATGCATCAGTAATATAAAAAGGCAGGTTTCATTCTTTACTTCTTTAGTTATAATAAAGCGATTGATGTAATTAGAAAAGCATGTTGACTAGTCAAATTATGAGGAAACTAATTTCCAGGACAAGTTCATTAAGATTTACCAAGATGTATCAGACCATTTCTCCAAAAATGTAGGTTTTAAGATAGTGAAACAACTCAAAAGTATGGTAGTCCTTTGTGATCGTTAGTGCGGTGGTCATCAAGTTTACACATATCAGGAAGCAACTAATGCATAACAGGTAACCATCAGTGATATTGGAGATGGCTAGAGGTGGCAAAGTGGGTGGATCAAAATGGTTTAAATTTAGTACACGTTATGCATTAAGTTACCCCTCGAGAGACATTTAGTCCGTCTAACGCATTTGACATATTTAACATGTTCCCATATTAGCTAAATCTTGGATTAGACCAGTTTGAGATTAAACACATTTTGACCCATTCATTATGTAACTGATTTGAAACCATAACACACTTATGTACTACGTCTGCATGATAAGCATACTTCTAAACTTCAGTTATATAACACATTTTTAATGTGATGCAACTTATCAGCATAACACAATTTCTCTTGGGCGTGTATGCAATGCCACATAACTAGGATAACATTCAAAGCATATAGACCTTTATGATTAAGAAACAATACCTTGTACCATTGGTCACAAGAGCTTCTTAATGAAAACCAACATATGGTGTAGAGTAATGATGCATGCTCAATTGCAAACATGTCTCCAATCACATTCTTTTTTATTAACTCTCCCAAAAAAGTGAAGGTAATCTTGAATTTTGATGGGCGAAACGTGCTCCTGTTGACCAGCACAGATATGCTCTCCAAGAATACATCATATGCTCTTTGAGTTTCGCCACGGGCCCACAAACATTTTCCTGGAAATGTAAAATAAAGAATCAAACATTATAAAATAATAAACACACTGCCTTACTTCAGCTACAAGCCTACAACCGACTTCAAAGACTTTAAGGAAATGGATTACAGATTTAAACTTAGTACTAGAAACAGAAACAGTACAATATATAACACACACATATGAAACATTTGTAATTAAGTTAATAAACCTGGCAAATTTTGATTGATTTGAGTGGAGGTGGCAATATGGGCTGAGTAGTGGGGTTGGTCACATGTCAAATGGGTAAATTTTGGTGAGGGTGGGGGTAACATAGACATAGACAAAAAAAAAAATATTTTGTCAAATTTCGTTGAATAAAGCTATACTAGTTACCTAATTTGATGTATAAGGGACTTACCAGCTTCTACGCAGTAAATAGACATTGGTCAACTTTTGATCTGTTCTATTTTAACTAGGTTTTTTCAGTTTACCCATTTTGACCCCTTAGAGATAAAATCATAAAAATAACACAAACTAATCCAGCTGTTAATAAACAAGTTGAATGAAATCCCCACCTCTAGATTAAAGGCAGTGTACATAAATAACAGACTAACAGCCAGATATACTTATAATTGAATACGTTAGACATTTAGACTACATCGTGTTTGTAACCTACTTAGCTGCATGTAATTTATCACTACAACAAATCATATACCCTAGACATTGTTAGTTTTTTTGTAAGACACAAAACTACGCAAACATGATAAGCAGTGATTTACACAAACTGCGTATCCGTCCATGTTTAGACAACAAAGGTAAAAAAAGTTCAAGTTACCTATCCCAATGAGAAGTTTAACTAAAAGCCGCCTGCGCGTGCACTCCCATTTCAACTGTATAACACTTGTCAACGCTGCTGATTTCATAACTCCAGAAGGAACACAATGCCAACAATTTACTTCATCAGAGACACAGGTAACTTCACATCCACAAGAATAACTGCAGTGACCCTTTGACTTTTGTGTCCCCTTCAACTCATTTTGAGCCTTTTCATTCTTTTGCTTAGAGGATCTGGTAATTCTAGAAGTCAGCCTTTGCTCTTGTGGTAAACTTATAGCGGTTTTCTTACCCCTTCTAGTTACTTTGGGTTGGATTGCTTCTTGTTCTTCATGATTCCCACAATCAGATGAAATACTGGCATCATCCCCATCATCTAAAACTCTATCACAAAAAATTGTGTTTCTTGAGATTGTTTCCTTAGGGTTACTAATACAGTTTTTCCATTCAGAAAGCTTCAGTTTTTCTAAAGCAGATCTATAGAAGACTTCAGCTTTTGATAATCCATCAAGTTTTTTAACATCTGTACTATTAAAACGCCTTCTGAATAGATCACCAAGTTGTTTGCCAACTGTAACTTCCAAGGTTAATTTGCACTTCAAGCAAGAAATGAGACTGAGCTATCAACCAACATATGATTGGCACTTTCCAACTCTTTTTCAGCTAAATGCCAACATTGTTGTTTACAGTACAGTTTGCCTGGAACAAAACTATCAAATTCAGATGGCATTTAATGGCTTCAAAACGCCATGGAAGCATTAACATAAATAAACAAGATAAGCAAGTGCACAAAAGAAAGATATAGTGAAAGCTTAGAAGGAAATATGGGTTGGCATATACAAGTGGAAGCATCTAACAAGTATAAACCGATAGATTGGATACAAAAATAACAATTTAACAATTTGCAAATACTACTTGATAGAGGTAGCAATTTCGACCAATTTTATTATTTATACTGGACACTTTTTGCAACAAACTTCACACCCTAACTATTGATAAAAGAATTCAACAATTTTCGATAGAAAATCTGTCTGGTCAACCTAACACGGTTTGTGTTAAATCACACACAAAATTACCCATTTTGTCACAAACCAACCTTGACCACCGCATGAACCACCCATTTTCTCTTTATACTTATGGGATGAAAAATAGTGCCATTTAATTTTATAAAATACATACAAGGCACTTGTAGGTATTTGTGGGTTCTTAAATCTTATGTGAGAAAGTGATGTCATTAGAGAAATAACAAATGCAGCTTGAATAGACGATAAAAAACAGAAAAAAGAAAATTACATACCTAAAGCAGCAGAAAAACTAACTAAAAAGATCGGCAAGTCTTGGAAAGAAGAAATGTTCTTTCCCCAAAGAAAAAGAGCTTCAGCCTCAGATCCATTTCCAACAATCTCTTGAATAGTTCCTACCTGGATTACATTAGCCAAACATTAACGAGAATTTGATAAATTAAAATTAAAAAAAAAAGTTAGAAAACCATTTAAAGCTAAATTTGAAAATTCCACCTGAAGGATGCTTTCAAGGTAACAACGAAGTACATTCCATGGGGTCAGAATAAAGTCAAAGTCGCCTGCACCCTTATCATTTGACCAAGCTCCGGTAGCTACTGAAGTTTGCATGTGAAAACTCTTAAGTCCATATCCACATTTCTGAATTACTTCCCCATTATCACCAATGATATCATTGTGTTGCTCAATTGTGTATATGAAATTCTTTTGAAAAAGTCTCGTGCGCAGTCGATGGGCTTCTTTGGCATATAAAAGAGCCTACAAAGGGATAATTCATTAGAAAAATAATAAGCTAACGGTGCCTATAAAAAATCTACTAAGACTAAAACAAGTTCAAATATGATGCCAGAATATGATAAATGTACCAGCCCCAGAAATTTATTAACTCACCTAGGTGAAATAATGATAAATCAAGCCTTCCTGTAGAAGTAAAAATTCCAAACAGACATGACTACGAGTCCAAGATTCTAAACCAACACAACTTTACCATTTTTATTTTAGCATCTGATGCATAGGGTATATATTCTAAACTCTTCTCTGATTGTGATTTGAGACAAAAACAGAAATTAAAAGACAGCCTCTTAACATCTATTTCCAGAGATTGGTTTACAAGATAAAATAACAACAGAAATCATGAAACAAATTAGCTTTAAAAGCAAACTCTGTAACTAGCAAAATTAAGGTAAAAGATACAAAACAAATAAGACTTCCGATCTTCATTTGCAAAGAGGATATCTATCAAATACAAGACTTGAAAGGAGACAGGTACCTCAAACATTGATCCCTTTGAAATCAGTCTTTCACTCAATTCATGATACAAGTTTGAAGAAAGAAACAATGATTTGCTTGACACAGGAACCTACAATAAGAAGTGTATGTTGATAAAAGATTAGCAAAAGTATAAACAATTCTAGATCTAATCACAAAAACCATAGGTGACAACTTTGATCAGTTTACTTATAAATAGCAAAATTTCTTTGATCTTTCACCTCAACTGATCAAATTGGTTAAATTCAAAAGACTTAACAAAAAAATGAATTCGGTTGAAATTCCAAGTGTATGTTAATGCATAAAACCCTATAAAGCGTTTGCTTATATAAGAAGTAGATTACTGTTGTAATAGCATAGTTTTTGTAATCATATTTAGCAGACTAATTAATTATGAAATTCAAAAAAAAAACAATATTAAAGCGTTTGGCACAATACTCAACCCGCCCATCTTGTCACCTACAGCAAAAACCTTATAACAAGAATCATACACTGTTACTGAGATCAAGAGCAGTCTTCTTGATATCATCAATTGTTAAATGTGCATATCCGGTTGCATGATCATGATTACAAGAGCTTGGAGAAGAAAGAGTAGGGATAACTGAAAAACATTGTTGAAAACCAACTTCTAGAGATTTTGATTTCTCCATACAACTTTTCCAGAACTCCATAGATTTGGACAATTTGCAGTGCCTTGAAAATGTCAACATGAACGCATCGTTTACATGAGAAGTGCAAAGGGCATGGCTAAGGCTTTTAGTTTGCCAGAGCATGGCCAAGCACTCTTTTAAAGAAACATTCTTGCAGTACAAAATCTGATCATCAGCTCATATATGTCAGAATGAGCGTCCATATAGCCCTACAACACAAGACATTACAAACAATGAGGCACACAAAATAAATAAATAAATGAATGACAAGGACAACAAGAATACAAACCTTAAGTAATAACAAATCACCAACATGGTACAGCAAGAGAATAGTATTATGATACACCATATCAGTCTGTTCAACAGATTGGAATGTTCTTGGCTCAACCATAGTTTTAATGCATATCCAATATCTTGTACAAAGACCTGTTTGCACCATAAAAAGTAAATACAAAATATATGTAGAGGAGGCAAGTTGGCTAACAGGCCAAAATATATGAAAAAACGACATTTTTTTATTACAAGCCAGAGCAGGTTGACCCACAAACACTTATTTTGCCCATTTGAGATAAAACATAACCCATAAAGCCATACTGACTAAGTCATAATTAAGCAGTAAGAAACTAGCACCTCATTAATATGATATACAGATATACGAATGAATTACAACACCCAAAACATAAATATTCACTTCTGCAGAACTGAGCCTCTTATGAGGTAGTAGTACCTTTGAGTTTGGTTCTGCCTCTTGGGTACACAATGCACGTAAGCAATAAGCCTCAGCTAACAGATTGCAAATTGGACCACAGGCTTCCTTGTTGTTATCATAGATGTCACTCTGGATAGTTGCTACGTCATTTCATATTGGTAAACTATAAAAATATGAAAAGATAAGAAAGTCAAATCCAAAATGAAAACAACTCACCATAGTAGATATTGCTGCAGACAAAAGGTCATTGCACTCATTAAGACCTTCAACTCCACGTGCTCTTAATTCCCTTCCTTTTTCAACGAGAATCCTGGATTTATTCAAAAAGCTATCTTTGGCATCGTAGATATTTTTTAGAAGGATGTCGGAGATGGTCATTTGCATTTTTTTACATAATTTGGGATTAAGAGACTGTATTTCCCTATAAGCTTCAAGCTCCTGAACAAAAGAAACATATCTCAATAGTTAAATTGACTAGAAAGGACTTGAGGATATATTATGAAACCATAGTAGCATGAGAACATAAAATGGGATTGTATTAAACTACATAGGAGATACATGTGTGAGACACATGTATATGGAAGGAAAGAATGAGAGAGAGAGAGAGAGAGAACCTGCTCTAATAGAAAACCAAGAGTTTCCTTTGACATTTTCAAAGAAGATGACATCAGAGAATATATGGTTCGAACCCTACACCCATCTTCAAGGTCTTTAGTTTCTTTACACAATATCTACAAGCAAAGGAAATCAGATAGCAAAGGTGATGAAAGTTAATGGATTGAGGTACCTAATTTATTGTTTTGCTAAATATCAAAGGTTGCAGTTCTAACCCGTTTACTTAAAATTAGGCCAATTCATGTTATGTGTTATGACTAACGTATCAAGTGGGTAAAATCACAAACAGCTCAAATGAAACAGGTCAAATGAGTTGAAACTCACCTAAAGTGTATATTTATTGTGTAAATTGTAAAACCTCCTAAACCTTTTTATTTAATAAAGTTAGATTATCACTAAAATAGTAAAATTATATAACTTCAGTAACTATATCCGAAACAAAAATCATTTAAAAAGCTATAAGACCTTTTGGACAAATAAGTGACTCGAGTCACTAAAACCAACCCATTTTGACCTGTTGTCCAACCCGGCTGACCTTCTCATTTTGCCATCTCTAGTGTATTTATGTGTGTGTATAAAAAGGCAGTGTTTTTTATCTTACCTTCACCCATTGTTTAATCAAAGCTACAGGAACTGGAATCTTGCCAAAACAGTTTTGAGCAGCAGACCAACTATCAAAAAAATCAGTTAAAATCATGCTTATCTCCTCACTACCGTACCACATTGGTAAAGTACATCCAGCAAAAAAGCACTTTTTGCACATGTTTCTGTGACAAAAACAGCTATGGCATCCTCTGAGATCTCACTTGAAGACTCATCTTTACTTGAAACAAGCATCTTACAAAAATTCATTACACACTTCCATGCTGCTTGGCAACATAAGTTAAATGACTCTATTGCCTGCAAACAAAGTACACCATCATTCAGAAAAAAAAAATCAGAGTGTACACAAAGATCAAATATAAATGTGATTAAAGATTTAGGCTGTAGTATGCAACTGTATATGTAACTTACCTCTTTTAATCTATTAGCTTTGTACAAAACTATACCAACGTTGTGCAAAGATGCATAGAGATATTTCAACCCGTTAGTTTGAACCCATGTAGCTGAAACTAACTCCTTAAGAAAACTAGTACTCTCCTGCAATGAGCAAAAATGAGATAAGCTTGGTATACAGATTGGATAGCAGGTAATTAATCATCAAGAAGATCAACAACATAACATGTAATCATATTTGATATGAAACCTCAAAATTTTGCTTTGTAGTAAACGAGAGTGTGAAAAAAGCAGTAGCTACAGCAAGTACAACTCGGCTGTTGTCCTCATAAACATGTTTCTCTTTTTCAAATTTACTGCATCCATAAATCGAAGAGAATAAAAGGTCAAAGGGATGTTTTAACTTAAAAGTTATTAAAACAAACTACATGCATCAACATCTTATAGGCGTACCAATAAGCATAAAAAACAAGTCTAAACTGTTGAAAAAAGTCTTCCATATTAGATAGCTTGATGGGATATAACATGTCACCAAACCCACAAAGTATGCCTTTCCGCTCAGACTGTATCAATTCGGAAAGAGGCTCACATAAAAACTTTAAGGCGTTGAAATAAAAGGGCATATAAGTGCCCATCTGTGCAGTGATAGAGGTTCTTAAACTTGGAAGTTGATTCTCCACATCAAGCAAAAGTTTGGGGACAGAAACGTCTTTTTCTTTTGGTATCTGGAGTTACCACCTCTTGAATAGTAATTCAAATCACCCGTAGAAAATGTGATGGCATAAAGCCTCATGATCAAATCAATTGCCGATAAATTGACCTACAAAATGGTTGTTACTAAAGCTGGACTCTTTAACAAACACCAGAGAAACATAATTTTAAAAAAAAAAAACACTGAAAAACATATATACATACCTGAGAAAAATAATTTGCTAGTTTCTTAAAGTGAAATGCAACTGCATCACGAATATCTGTGGTCGCATTTCGACATTTCATGGCAACATAAACAACAAGTTCCAGAAAATCAACATTAGCCTTTTCCTTGCCAACCTGACAAACATATAGTTAAACTTTTTGTAATCATAATTGACAAAGGAGGTAATGCCATGCTAAAAGATCGTATTTAGTTAAAATTATAGTTTATTGTGTATAAATGTTCAAATAAACTTAGAACTCTCCCAGTCCCCAATGACAACACATATTTTTTTAAACTAGCGTGTACAGTATACAATAGAAGTATAGGTTACAAATGACACGGTTGAGTGAATGTTTGTCAAGAAATAGTTTTGTGTTTCTTAGAAAGTTGATAATTCACTTGTATATGTGTATCATCCAATTCTTCCTTCCATTCTTCTATCCAAATTTCATCATAATGTCTAGGTCAACCAGATTTGACTTCTTACTCTGTTCCCTCCAATCAATATACGATGTGTCTGCCTCATCCAAATATCCTCTGTCTACTCAACCTGACTTTCTTGAAACTTAAAAACACTATGTATATGTATTGTGTGCAATGTTCCTCCAAACAATTAGAAAACTTAATTGTTCTTAAGGTTGTGGTGAAAATATTTTTGGTCATTATATTATTAGTCATTTGATTTTCCATAGCGACCCAAGTAAATACTGATTTTCTGTTGTAGATTTAGATACTTTTTTCTGTTTTCCAGTTCAAAGTCATGTTTCCTTGTGCACCATTGGAGAGTAACTTATCCTGCCCATCAGTAGCCTCTTTTTAGTATACGTGTTGTGTTGACTGAGCACTAAGGGGAGGAGGTAGAACAATGAAGATTAGTTTAGAGTTTAGACATATCACATATGTGGTGTATAAAATAAAGCAAAAGTTTCCTTATCCTAGTCTAACTTCATCTCTCACTTAGCTACATGCTTTACAGTGATGCTCTATCACAAAATTCTAAACCTGATGACCTCCTTAGCATACCTTTAGCATAACAAATCGTTACACTTCAAAGTATAAGATAGAAACTAAGAATGTATAACTTAAGCATTAAAACTGAGAACTGGGCTTAAATGATTACCGCGCATTCATTAGCCATTGTATCCAACACCAAAGTTAGTACTTTGTCACTGCACTTAACATCATTATCCAGCTGTGAAAATACTAAACTGCATATCTTGTGAGCAAACTGCATAAAAACATAGATAAAGAAAAATTTCATGCCAATCTCATTAAACTTTCTTAGGGCATCAATAATAAAGACTCTTAAATAGCAACTCACCTTCTCTATCTGATCATTCATAGATGATCTTTTATACTCAGAAAACGTCTCAACACAAAACTTACAGGTCAGGCTCACATCAAAATTTGCAAGCTCCCCAACCATAAAAAGTGCACATTTGCTCATATACGACACAAGCATCCTATGCAACTTATCGTATCCATCTGCACCAATAGCCCTGTCATGTAAACTCACCAATTACGCACAAAGATACAACAATCTATGCCTATGCCTCCTAGGGTTCTCCTAACATAGCTTCTAAGCAAAAATATCATTCACTAAACATCAACTAAAATGATTTAGTAGTTAACTATAACACTATACGACTATATCTCAACTACGGCTTGTTGAAGCACATGGATACAAGAACATGTGCCTATGTCTCCTAGGGCTCCTACCATAGCTTCTAAGCAAAATACCATTTCCTAAACATCAACTACACTAATTTCATTATTCAATCTTTCAACAAACCGAAACACTATACCTCAACCACGGCCGTACTTCGTCAACCATCGTAAGCACTCGCCGATAGTCCCCCTCCTCTTTACTCTGAACATTGGCAACACACTTAACAAGCAACACAACCACCTCCAAAACCAACAAAGCAATCTCCTTATCGTCGATCTCCTTCCTCAATTCCGGAACAATCCTTCCACTTCCACTCTTCTTCCCACACAAACTCCCAATAAACCCTAGCACCGATACCCCTTCCACTTCCACCTCATCATACCTCCCCCAATTACCACAACAACTCATCAACCGAACCCGCTGGACCTGCAGCGTGCACGGTTTACACGACAACTGCGACGAAACACTCTCCAAACATTTCAAACAAAGGCGATACGTATCGAACAGTTCGGAGGCGTAAACAGAGTTGATTTTGGGGGTTTGGGTGAGGCGTTTGGGGATGAGGGATAAGGATTTGTTGAGGAAGGATAAAAACTGTTTGGCGAGTGAACGGAGAGTGGTGACGTCAGGTTTGGAGGCGTGTTTATCGAGAAGGGGAGTAAATGGTTGGAGATAAGAGAGGAAGAGATGATGGATACCTGACAGATCGGAGGAGGATTCGAGCTTAGAGAGAAGAGATGATTCGGTTACGACGGTGCCGGAATCCGCCATTACCGGCGGCTGTGTGGTGGCGTGTGAGACAAGGAGTGTGATTGAAAGAAGCGGGAAATGAACAGGGTGTGTTTTAAGTGAAATATTTGTGATGACGGATAACAAAATTATTTGGGGATTTATAAAAGTAGTCCCTGTAAAATACTGTAATTTTATTATTGTCAGATGTATTACTTTCTAGTCGAGGTGCAAACCGACCCTAGCCGGAACCGGAACCGACCCTACCCGTTGGGTACGCCTAGGGTATAGATTTCTAACCGGACCCGGTTTATACACGGTTTTTTTTAATACCCGGAACAGGGTTATACCCGGAACCGGGTTTTCCTAATACCCGGTTCATGACCCAATGCAATGATATTATATTTAGTTTAAGGTTGTTGAAACAAATTAAAGCCATTTATTTCTCCTCTTTGAAATCTCTGTACACAAACCATCTAAACTTACGAAGACAAATAAGTAGAGTAATAAGTTCATTAAAGTCATTTATTTGGTTGTTGGAGTTGTTTGTTGGAGTAACATTAATATAATTTAAATTTGGTTGTTGGATAAATGCAACGTTCTCAAGTCCATCCATTATATACATGCAACATTCTTTTTTTTTTTGTGAACAACCAAACCAAATCATTCTCATCCATCAAACAATTCACATTTTTTGAAAGGCACCAAACACTACACACAGCAAAACACACGCACACATTAACAAAAAATGGCTTCTGAATGTGCATCTTCTTCCATTAACATGGATAGCAAACCAGTCGTTCTGGATATTCTTCCTACAAATCGAAACCCACTTATTTGGGGGGTTCACTTTGAGTTATGTAAAATGTCGCTCGGGGCAAACAAAGCTCGATGTGTTCATTGTGGTTCTTTGTTGAACTCGGATTCCAACTTGACTTTGAAGAAACATTTGGATTCATATTGTAAGTGTTGAAGAACAACCCGGATCGAGGTCAACCGCAAATGTCAAGCGACGGGACTATTTGGCATTATGAAGTTGAGGCAGTCCAAAAAGAAATGGGTCACTTCGTGATTCAAGAGGGGTTGCCATTCGACCACTTTGACAACCCAAGATTGACACGTCTCATCCAAAGAACTCTACAACCGCGTTATAATCACGTAAGTCGCACTACCCTTCGACGTGATTGTATAAAAGCGTGGGGAAAGGCAAAAAAGAATTTAATTTTGGGTTTTTAAACTTTACAAACCGGTGTCAATTTGACTTGCGATGTTTGGTCGGCTCCTCATGGGTTACCCGAATCATACCTTTGTGTTACGGCACATTGGATGGACCCCCAAATCGTGGCAGATGAACAAGCGTACGATTGCTTTTGAGTTGTTTCCATATCCACATACCGCAAGCAATTTATTTCACATTTTGAAAGAAGTAATTGAAACTTTCAAATTGCAAGACAAATTGTTTTCTATATCTTTTGACAATGCCTCCAACAACACCGCCGCGGTTGCACAACTAAAATTAAGATTTAAGCCAGTTTGCGACGGTGTTTTTTTCACAGTCGTTGCGTTGCACGTATTATCAATTTAGTTGTGCAAGACGGACTAAATGAAATTGCAGATGTAAGAAAACATTTTAAACAAATGTTACAAGATATTTTTTCCACTAGCAAGGCAGTATATGTTAGATATAAAAAAATATTGTAAAGAGTCAGGTACACATTGTTTAGGTGCGAATTGGGACGTACCAACTCGTTGGAACTCGACTTGCAATATGTTTGAAAGCGCTTTAAAACAAAAGGATAGCTTGATTGCATTTCATGACTTGCTTGGTACCGAAATGGAGGTTTCACCATTCCCGCCATCTAGTTGGCAAATTATTGAAAATTTAACCGATTTGCTTGGGGTTTTTAAAAGTGCAACAACGTTTTTATCCGGAGTTTATTATCCCACAAGTTGTCATGTTCTTAAACAACTTTTTATAATGACAAGGAAACTAGAAGATTTGGAATTTAAAGGCCCGGTATTTGTAAAAATGATGAAGCCAATGAAAGAAAAGTTTAAAAAATATTTTGAACATTTGCCTCCCGTTATTACTTGTTCGGCCGCTTTAAACCCGTGCCTAAATAAGGGAGGCGTGGAAACTTTGATTGAAAAAATATGTCATGCTTTGGATTTGCAAGAAGATGATCCACTTTTTGTTTCAAAAGCAATCAGCAAGTTTGGAAGTTATTTTGAAAAGTTGTTTGATTTTTATCAATCAAAATATGGTAAAATAACTTCACAAATACATCAAGTTTTGAAAATGTGGCTTCAACTGGTGGTGGTAGTAGTAGCCATAATAGAGATTTAAACATTTGTTTGTTTAATACTTTGAGAAGTGACAATGCTAAACGAGCTCGCGGTAACACCCCAAGTGGGGAGTATGGGAGGTATACTTCAACGGATTTTTTAGAATCAGTCACCTCCGAACAAGAATTTGAAAATTTTGACATTTTGGCTTGGTGGAAAGGAAAGGAACCCCAATTTCCGATCCTAGATGCTATGGCCCGTGTTTTACTAACCGTTCAAGCATCTACAGTAGCTTCGGAGTCCGCTTTTTTTGTTAGTGGAAGGATTATTTCATTGAGGCGAACAAGGCTTACTCCCGAAGCGGTGGAAATGTGCATTTGCTTGAAGGACCATTTGGATGCAGCGGAGCGGATACAACATGTTTCGTCACTTGAAGAAGAAGATTTCATTGAAATGGAAATACACGAGGATGAGATTGAAATGGGAATGTCTAGCCCACTAGAGGAAGACTAAACGAAGTCCGAAGCGAAGATGTGTTTTCTATGTGTTTATCTATGTCTTTAATATATACTCCCTCCGTCCCACTTCAAATGTCCTCATTTCCTTTTTTGTTTGTCCCAAATTAAATGTCCCTTTCCAAAAATGGAAATGTAATTTCCAGTTTTGCCCATAAAAGACAAAACACAATCACCACTTTTGAGGATATTATTGTCATTTTACCACATACAAACAAAAAATTTCTTAAAATGTGTGTTTTTGAAAGTGGGACATTTAAAGTGGGACGGAGGGAGTAATATATATGAACTTTAGTGTTTTAAAACTCCCCAAACCCCACCAATACTCTGATTCAAAATGCAGTTTGCACAACAGGTGTCCTTCAAGGTGCTATTATGATCAGTCTGGTAACCATAAACTTTCTTGCATCATATAAACTCGTTATCATAACAGAATCAATAGTAAAAAAAAGGTAATAATATCCGTCCAAAAGCTTATAAGCCATGTTATGTCAAGTTAGTGGCAAAACAATAACTTTTATATATTGAGGTCTCACTGTTATCTAGAGGTGCACAAAAAAACCGAAACCTGAACCGGAAAAAAAACCCGGAACCGGGTATTAAAAAAACGAAACCGACACTACCCGAAACCGGAACCGACCCTACCCGTCGGGTATGCATAGGGTATAGATTTCTATGTAAAAAAACCGGAACCGGAACCGATTCTTTCAATACCCGGTAGACGTGATACCCGACCCTACCCGGAACCGGTTCCATACCCGGAAACCGGGTATTGAAAAACCCCGGTTTGTGCACCTCTACTTTCTAGTGTAATGTTATTTTCTAATGTAATCATATGAGTTTTGACAAATGCATTTGGAAGATTGATTGATTAATTATTTATTTATTATTTAATACTATTTAAACAAATTTTGAAATTGATTTAAAGAGTGTTTGATAGCATCTTATGATTCCGTTAAAAGATTACCCTCTTGAGAAGCTACCTAAAGATTAGTTATTATTAAGTGTGTTTGGTTTGCTGATCGGACATCTCTGAATCATGGTTCAACCCTCTCTTACTCACTAAGTTTCAAAATGATGTTAGAATGAAATTTTTTCCCCTTTGTCCATTTACTTATGTTCTTAACCAGCATCACCTCCTCTACCCACCACCACTTCCTTTACCACTACCACATAGGCGTACACTTACTAGCGCAGAGGTTGTCAAACAGCTCATTACCCTCCATTAGTCACCCATTTCTTTTCTTCATCGAAAACCAACAACTCTCCTTATAACGGTTATTGGACATTGATTGCACTAAGGAGTGTAACCTCGTGTGAGGTTGTGCTTAATGGTTTTGAACATACTCCGACCCTTACTGCCTAACCTGTGAGCGGACAGCTAATGCGTTCCACTTATTGAACAGGGTTTGAAAACTTGGTCGTTAAACACAATGCACTTCTT
Organism: Ambrosia x helenae; assembly: GCA_030844895.1. Lineage (NCBI taxonomy): Eukaryota > Viridiplantae > Streptophyta > Magnoliopsida > Asterales > Asteraceae > Ambrosia > Ambrosia x helenae. Next base: position 45,665,483 of record CM061232.1, on the reverse strand, counting down.
GAGTTGGAAGTTGGTCCAAATGGCTAATCCATTGGAGTTAGCATGTCGTTTTCTTGATGTTAAGAGTTCGAGCCCGCTAAAGATGGATTGGTGTAAGGTTATGTTCGGACTTCGGATCAATGTATAAAGAAATTATGCTGAGAAAAATTTGCGGAAGGTTTTTTAGCAACGTGACTGTGACTCTGTGAGTGGAGACGATGGGGAGATGGTGTGGCCGAAGGTAGGGAGGTGGTTGGGAAACGGTCATTTGCTTTATTTGTTTAATTTTGAGAAAATTGCTCGAATAGTCCCTGTGGTTTGCACAATTTTCACCTATAGTCCTCAAGTTTTTAAAATTACAGGTATAGTCCTCAACTTTTGGTGTTTCTTAACTCGGATAGTCTTTGGAGTGGTTGTGAAATTACTAAATTACCCTTTTGATGAATGGAGGTTAAATAGTCCAGTTAAGTGGATGTAAAATTACTAAATTACCCTTACCCCAATAAAAATAAAAAAAAATCAATTAATTAATAAAATATAAAAAGGGCCCACTTAACCCCTTAGCCAATTATTTTTCTCCATCTATTTTAGTGGGCCCACCAACTTCATCTTCCTCACCCTATCACCACCACCAACTACCACCACCACCCATCCCTTGTACCTGCTCACGATTAGTTCACTAAACAAATACGTTAGTTAACTTACTGATATCTGGTTCAAGTCGATTAGTCGAATATAGGCGCTCTGGCTTGAACCACAGATGACTTCTGGTGTACTTCGGTCACCGGAGACGAGTTGTTTCCACGCAAACTCACTTTCCTGTCCAAGTCAAACAAAGGAAGTGGTTGACTCGGAATAATGTTTTTCTTCTTCGTATACAGTTTTCCCCTATCGAATTCCTCGTGAACCAGGGGCAAATTGGGCAAAGTTGCCACCTTTTTCAGGTTAACCTTCTCCTTCTTGCTTTTTCTGTATTGGGTTGTTTCAACAATATGTGATTTCACTTGTTGTGGAGCTGATGATTTGGCTTTCGTTAAAAAATTGTATCGCCGTCTCAAGAATCTGTAAAAGCCAAGAACAAGAATTAAAATATTGAAGGAAAATTGAATTTATTGATTGCTTAATTTACAATCAAAATCTTGATAAAAAAAAATGTTCTATTGAATTGAGTATGTTGTAAATAACCAGCAAGATGATATCATACCTAACTTCAGCTTCTAAAGTATGTTTCCTTTCCTTCATGACCTCCAATCTGTTCCTTGCAGCCTCTGTTTCCTGTAAAGTATGTTTCACTAAACTAATCGTGAGCAGGTACAAGGGATGGGTGGTGGTGGTGGTGGGTGGTGGTGATATGGTGGGGAAGATGAAGTTGGTGGGGCCCACTAAAATAGGTGGAGAAAAATAATTGGCTAAGGGGTTAAGTGGACCCTCTTTATATTTTATTAATTAATTGATTTTTTTTAATTTTTATTGGGGTAAGGGTAATTTAGTAATTTTACGTTCACTTAACTGAATTATTTAACCTCCATCCATCAAAAGGGTAATTTAGTAATTTCACAACCACTCCAAGGACTATCCGAGTTAAGAAACACCAAAAGTTGAGGACTATACCTGTAATTTTAAAAACTTGGGGACTATAGGTGAAAATTGTACAAACCACAGGGACTATTCGAGCAATTTATTTTCTTAAAATGGGAATGTTTAGTTTACAAAGTAAACAAAGTCCAACTATATAACCATTGAACCCAAGGACAAAAGATGTGACATTTGAGTCAGCACTAGGGACAAACCTGTGACGACCGTGTAATTAATTTGTTTGATAATTAGAATCTAACCACATAGGGTAATTGTGCATTGGTTTTATGTTATAAAAATCGCTGTGGTTGGAGCTATACATAGAAAGGGTGAGTTGCTATTAAAGGGTTGTTTTTAGTGATGCTCAAAGAAAGTTTAATGAGATTGACATGAAGTATTTCTAATGCACCTGGCCAAGTACATTATCAGTCTAATGCACTTGTCCAACCAAGGAAAGAGAAGAACTTGTGTATTGGATCGGAAACAAAGAAATAACCCAACACACGTCACAAGTAAATCCATGGTATTCAACTTCGTTTTTTTAACTCTTTACATTGGATAATGACAGGTTGAACTTTCAGTGAGTATGCGGGCCCATATTTGTGTGATCTTCTCATTGTAGTTTCATGAGTTGAACATGAACCGAATGGTGGTTTTGCTGTTTGTTAGCCAATGATTGCAATAAGCAGGTGTAAGATGGCAGCTAGCGTTTCCAGTGACTGTTGTGAGCAACTAGGAGTCTAGGACATGGCAACTTTCCCTCCGCTCGTGGAGCAGACGGCCTGCCAGAACACACCAGATGCGCAGGAAACCCTTGGAATGGGTAAACCTCCCCCCCCCCCCCCAGACTCGAACCCGGATAAAATCCGGGCCAAGCGATCACCGAGATGTCCATCCTACCAGCTGAGCTGGGTAGTCAGGACTATTGTTGTGGCTAATGTTTAGGAGAGTCTAGGAAACAACCTATGTTGGAAAGGATACATCCATGCTAAAAGGATAGGGACAAGATGATTGGTTGATACTTCACCAAATAATCAATCATATTAGCAAACAACTAACTGACAAAAATACATAATGATCAAAAACATACAGTCACTCTCTGTTTTAATAAATTCAACTTTAACAATTAAGCTATTTTGCATTCTCCTTTTCTCCCTGTGTCCAAAGTAGGTTGCTTCCTTGTTTTTTGGGATAAAATCTGTACAGAAGCTTGCAATGGCTGCTTTTGTTTACAACAAATGAATACAATTCAGGGGACTGACTATTCTCTCTTGCCTTCTGCATCATCATCATCATCGTCTAAGTCAAAGTCATCCGTGTTTTGACCGTTTTTCTCTCTTCGTTCTTGTTTGACTAAGCTGATGTCGCCTTTGGGGGTTCCACTGTTAAGTGCTTCGGTTTCTTCATCAGAATCTTCACCTTTATCTTCTGAATATGCATATCTGTTTGTATACCCAAACAAACCAGGTCAAAATAGGTAACTTTATGTGCAAGTAAAAGATCAGGCTTGTCCATTTCTTTTTTAATTTTAAAAAAATTATTATATTATATATCATTGAAAGAACTTAAGTATTTAAAGTGATCATGCATATTCAAAGCATTTGAAAACATGTTAAATGACTTTTGACCCGTTTAACAAATTCAGCCAGTGTCATATTCAGCTACCTTTTACTCTATATGATACTGCCCGATAATACAACCCGAGTTGACCTGTTTCAGATAACTCGCTACATTTATCAACATCCAAAAAATAATTATACTTTACCTTTGAGAACTCTGTGATGGTGTCCACAGATAGCAGATGACACAGAGCAATGCAAATGCAAGAATGTCCCAAAATGAGGTGATAATCCACGCACTCTGCCACCGCTCGTTAAAAGGATCCGTTGCTTTGAAATACACCTGCATGAACAAATCATTTATCAAGATAATGCTGCAAAAGTTTTCATCTTATCAGTGTGTTTCAAAGGCATTCTAATTTGAGTCATTTCAGAGCAACAACTTTTTAACAATGAGTATTAGCACAGATGTCTAGAGGTGGCATAGCAGGCGGGTAGGGTAATGAGTATTTACAGATCGCAAGAAGTCAGCTGGTCCAAGTAACGCTTTTTGCCCAAAATAACTTATAAATAGTTGGTGCGTCAAATACGATCAAAAAAAACTTTTCAACCATCTATATTTGTGAAAAATAATATAGAAGTTTCAATGCTTTCAGAACTACAACTTGGGTTTCAACCCATCTGAGCTGTCTCCTTAGTCCTTTCTACCTAAAGATGTTTTACCCATTAAAGTTATGACTTATAAGGAGTTCTTTATTGATGATCCCAAAACAAAATACTATATGCAAATTACTACGCCAAAAACCTTTAGGTTCCAAGTGCTTTGACAACATTTATGGCTGTGATTGGACAACACATATGGGTGTGCATGGACAACACATATGGGTGTGCATGGACAACACATATGGGTGTGCTTGGACAAGATACCTAGAGTCCTAGACTACTTAGAAGTCTGATTTTTCGCAGCTAAAAAAATAACTTAGAAATCTGACAACTTTAGTAGCCAAAGGCCCTTGTAAACTAAAGGTTTCTCGGATATCAGTCAATTAAACAAATTGATTGTTGATTTGTTTCCACTCAAATTAGAAGCACAATTTCTACCCATTTATGAAAATGAGTTGTTAGTTGTATTGTATCGTACCTCACAGCAAGTCAAATGGATCAAAGGCGAAAAGTTGGATGAGAATGGAATGGGTTAAATTAAAAGAATAAGAAAAGTTCCCAAAGTATATTTAGATGCTTGAGAATGTTCCTAAATTGTTTTATCAAAAAGAGCTAATAAGTGTTTTAGTAGTATAGTATCATATTTATACACTAATATTTGTAAATTTAGTATATTGATAAATAATTAAGTGTTGGAGGGTCAACCAAACCCGTTTCGACACGTAATTAATTAAAAAAAACAGTTTTTTCAGTTTACCTGACCCGCCATTTTGCCACCACTAGTCGCAGATGCACAATAAAGCAATATAAACATGTATGAGAAATCAAACACACTTGGATAGGCCAATGAAAAACAATTTTGCGAGTAGCGTGTATTAAATCTAATTATGAAAGAGCCATAATAGCTCCTTGAGATGATTAATTCTATAAGTTAAAGTATATGTGAAATGCATACCTCATATCCGATCCAAACAACCGAAAGAACAACTGTGATTAGTAATGCATTTGAGAACTTCCTGTAGGTATCCAGCTTAACAGAACTTCTCTTTGCCTGTACAGATCAAAGCGTAACATTAATACACTCGTGAAAAATGTAGCAGCACAGAATAAGTACCGAATACAACAACTATAAGGATGTAATAGATCAAAGCATAACCTGTAGCTGTGTAAGTGTCTTTGAAAGAGAAGTAAAAATCCACATGATCAAAAATGCATCCAACAATGCATTTGGAAGTACAAGAATAACCCTTGCTCTTCCAGCTATGTCACTTATGGTCCCCACATTCTCGGTAATATTCAGCAACTCCGTTGATAGAAAGTAAGTCACTCAATAAGCATAACTTTCGTAGTAAGTCCACCAAGTGTAGGACGCACAACACCATAGCCCATAGAAACACACAATATAAGCAACCGTGAAACGGTTCTCCTTACAGCTCCCACCGTCACAACCCAAGATGTAATTGCAACGGGCCTTATTCCAGTGTTGTTAAAATATGAATAGTCAAAATACCAAAGTATCATTTCAAACAATCCAATAGCAACTACAGCACTTATGCAATGTTGAAGTTGCAAAACATCATCCCAAAACTTCACATATTGTGAAAACCAAGCAATACAAAGCAGTGCATACGCAATCACCATGATTACATAGAATTTCTTTAGTGGGGCCATTCTTCCAGGTAAGTAGCCATCAGGGTTCTTCCATGAGGTCTGACCAGTCAATGTCATCCCCTTAAGGTTTGGATCACATGAGATGAAAAACAAATTGTACATTCCCGTTTTTGTGATGTAAGCCTCAGTGGTTTTTAACTGTGCAGTTAAAGATTTTCCACGAAAATAGATATTGACAGTCACGGGCCAGTTAGGCTCCTTTGCAGAAGGTATTCTAATAACTTCCCCTTGTTTACAACCTTCCACTTTAGCTAGATCAGGGGTGCAACATATAGATCTCTGCCCACCATAAGGAGACCCACCAATGTTATCACGGTCAGCAGCCTCGAAAATAACAACTTGTACTAATCCAGTACGACGTTCTGTTTTTGAATGTTTGGCTGCAGATGCTTCAGTCCTCCTAAATGTGATGTTCTGAAACCTATACATGTTTGCATTTCCTCAAAATCAAATTTTTAAAAGTCATAACACATAAAAATGGCTTGACTCTTGATTGCAAATAAACCCAACAGATCATAAACCACCTTATACCTTTCTATATGGCTCCTTTAAACCCCCTCCGTCTCCATCTCTATTTTCAACTAAAAACACATTTTTCTCTAAATTTTTACTTATTTTTCAAAAACCTCCCACATCCAATTCTCCATCTCTGTTTCTATCCCGATCTTACTCACAAACACTTAATAATCATTATTTTTCTCTTTTTTATACACTCATAATAGAGTATAGAGGTGTACTCTAATTTTCTATATCTTTTTCTCTGTTAAAGAGAAACCAAATTAGCAGTGATTTCTATATTATATAGAAAGTATGGATATAGAAACGCCAATGCAAGTGTTTTACGTTCAAAATCTGCCTCTATATTCCTCATACTGATCTACAAAACAGTAATACTTTACACTTCTATTGAAAGGATCTAACATAGCTACAACCAATGACTACAAAAGCCAATTTACTAGCTCAATTCATCACTATTCCATCTACACTACCACAAATCCACAATATAAGTACTTTTATTCATGATTCAAAACACAAACTTGTTATAAATTCATTTCATATTATAATGAGTTTCAGATCATAAACTAGTTAGTTTTATAATCTTAACCTAATTGAATTCAAGTTCCAGTATGAAACAATATATAACAACATTGAGCCAATGTAACACCAGATCTGAATCAATAACCAAAATAATAATAATAATAATAATAATAATAATAATAATAAAATTGAAAAATGATGATTACCGGATAAAGGAACGGCCGTCATTGGCGGTGACGGAGGATGTGTGGCGAGGGAGGGGAGTAGTGGTGCGGGATGCGGCGAGACCTTCGCTGCCGCCGGAGACGAGGAAAGCATTGCCGACTTCTCGGAATGGATCTCGATCGTACACGTGGATAGATGCGTCGGTGGAGTTAATAAGTAGTAGGAACAGTGAGAGTAGAGATAGAGTTGAAATGCGTGCTGGATTCATGGAGGTTTGGTTGGTGATTATTATTATTATTATTGTTGTGAGAGAGAGAGAGAGAGACTGGATCGGGAGTTATGGTTGGAGTTGTGTTTGTGTGTGTTTGTTGGGTGTGTGTTGGGTGAGGTATGAGTGTAAATGAAGGTATAACAGCAATGAGTGATATAGATGACGGTGGTTTATTATTTCAGAAGGAAGTCTCATTACTCATTAGTCATTGTCATTTCCCACGCGCTACACCGGGTTCTTCACAAGGTTGACCCGGACCCGTGAACTTTGTGCGTGCGTGTGCAAATCACGGTTCAGTTTGGTTTTAATCCTTAATCGTAATTAGGGCTGCAAACGAACTGAACGAACACGAACAAGACCTTATTTATGTTCGTTTGTTAAGAAAATTAAGTGTTCACGAACAGTTCATGAACACTTACCGAACGAGATTTTCTGTTCGTGTTCGTTTGTTAAGAAAACATTCATGTCCGTGTTCGTTTATATTCGTTTGTTAATTTTGTTCATGAATGCACACGAACACAAACGGACATTAATGAACACAAACAAGTGTTCATGAACGGAAACAAACACAAACGAACATATATTAACTTTTGAATAATATCGAATTCACATACATTAACACATTAGCTAGATCCACCTAAAATGTAACCTAATTGTCCAAAAATACTTACATTATGTTCCCGAGTTAACTTAAAGAGGGAAAAGAAAGGAAAAGAATTGAAGGAAAGGAAGGGAAAGGAAAAGAAAGGATAAATGTTCCGTTTCCTTCCAAATCGGAAGGAAAACTAAACTAGAGAATTTTAACTAGTTTTCCTTCCATTTCCTTTCTTTTCCTTCCTTTACTGAAACTCGGGAACACACCATATTTTGTTTTCCTTTCTTTTCCTTCCTTTAATGAAACTCGGGAACACATCTTTCCTTTCATTTATTTTCTTTTCTCTCATTAGTAAACTCGGGAACACAGCGTTAGTGCTGGAGAAGGGCATTGGAGGTGGATGGAGAGGGCGTTGGAGGTGGAGGGCATCAATACTGGAATGTGGAAACATATAATGAGCTTGGATACAAAAAATAGGTTTATTTATCTCATTAGTCATATATATATTTACTTCATATATTATTTGTTGGGTAAAATAAATAAAAATAAAAGAATATAAAAAAAGTATAAAAATTAAAAACCTTAATAAACTACCGAACACGTTACCAAACGTTTACGAACATAAACGAACGAACGCGACCTCTGTTCATGTTCGTTCGTTTAACTAAACGAATGGAATTTTTTGTTCGTGTTCGCTCGTTTACTAAACGAACGAACACGAATGAACTTCCCGCCGAACGGTTCATGAACTGTTCGCTGAAAATTCAGTTCGTTTGCAGCCCTAATCGTAATCATAAGTTATGGGATTTCTTAACCAAAAGCAAATTTGAATTTTGGTTTTGGTTAATCAGTTGTGAAACTTAGTTATTGTTTGGTTTTAGTTAATTTCGGTTGATTAACTTAGCTATATTTGAAGTAAAATTTTAACTAAGCAAGCCAAATGACGCCTTAAATAATTTTGTGACAATTTACAAATTTGAAGATTCTTGGCATAAACTTATTTTAAATTTTCAAGGTTTTTTTGCCACAGCACCGCCACATAATTCATATATAGTCATATATACATATATAGGTATATTAATCTCGTCATTAGCATGTCTTAATTATTTTCAGTTTGGTTCGGTTAACTTTCAGTTATAAGACACTCTTAACAATAACCGTAACCGATTAATTAAATAACATTAACCATAACCGTCTGTTAATCTCGGTTATTGGTTAATTTGGATAACGGTCAAGTGAAGTCATCATGTTCATTATCTTGTACTTCCATGGATTGATTGTGAATTCTAGGGTTCTTGGTTTAAATGGAAGGGATTTGAATACGCTTCTTACTATTGAATGAGTTAGGTTGAAACTGACGGAAATGTGGAAGACACCTCAAATATCTTCTTCATAATGATAAAACAACTTAAATTAGATGAAGACGAATGGGCGATGTGTGTTAATAAAGATATGGGGAGAATTGAGGACGAGGGATAGGGCCTGGATTATGTGATCATGGAGACTTGACGACGGGGGACGGGTGTTTCATGTTTAGGCTGTTTTATTCTTATTGTTGTTAATTTACATAAGTAGTGATTGAATAAAGTAAATTACATGAATAGTCTTACTAAGTGAGTCGGGTATTTTAGTCATTTCATACAAATTTAACATAAAACTTTTATGTCTATCGGCCTAAGTACTCCAATATGTACAAAATTGAAAGCATAGAACCTGGACCTGTTACTCGAAAACCTGCACTCAAATGTGTTACTTTTGGTATACCACAAGGACTATCGATATAAACTTTAAGCTCCCTTCTATACTTTATATCATTTAGGAGCTGTTTGGTTGATTAAGTGCTGAATCATTAAGATGATCTGAATGGTTAAGAGACTCTGAATAGTTAAGAGTCTAATCATTTAGCATCCCTTATTAGCTTAATGGTTCAGCACTTAATCATTCAATTCAGATGCTGAAATAAACAGTCTGAATGCTGAATGATTCAGAACTGAATGATTAAGAGGCTGATTAAGAGGCTACCAAACAGCCCCTTAGTCCATCGAGGTAGGGGCCTACATAGTATTATGTTTTATATTATACACGTAATTTTCACTCCCAGTCATTATTATGTAGTTTATTTAGTTAGATATGGTTTGGTTTGACATCTCCCTGTACTTGCAATATTACAAGCATACCTCAAATAAGTTTGAAGTTTAAAAAACACATTTTATCACCAATTTCAACATTGTACGTATCAATTCACCTGGTTAATAAAAGAACCATTTTACAACGCGCCAAAGAAAGAAAAACAAAGACAAACCCTTTAGGCATAAAAATCCATGCTAAAAGTCTAAAAGCAACATCGCTTATGCCAAATTCAGAAAACCTCACCACGTCACAGTTGTGTGGGTTGCCCCCATAAAGGCAGATAACCACACACCCCTCCATTTCCATTTCCCCTCTCTCTCTCTAACGAAGGCGTTATTGTGCTTCCTCACGAACACATAACGTTTCTTGTCCATCTTTTGTCCATATGGAAGACATCTCCTCTTCATGTGAGCTTAAAAAAGCGCCAAAACCTAAGCGTTTAGATATGCTATAAAATCATAGTCACTAAAATTTTAAGCGTTTAGATATGCTACAAAAATCATAGTCACATCTACTTTTCAGTATGAATGAATCTAAATACATTTGTTGGAAAATCCCAAAAAAGATGCAATCAAAATTCTTAAAAGCTCCTCCATCATTCCCATCAATCTTTCGGTATAAATGAATCTACTTCTAGCAAGAACATAAGCTTTTTTTTTTGAAAGGCAAAAACACTTTATAGCTGCATATAAAGAGCCATCAAGAAGCTAGGAAATACAAACCGGGACCAAACTTACACCAATTTAGAGATATCAAATAAGGCCTAATCGGCCCACTCTACAGTCCGAATTCTAGCGCGATGGGTAACCCAAAGAAACGCGTCCTCCTTAATCATATCCACTGTATTCTGCACTGGAATGAACTTATCTTCAAAAACTTTAGAATTACGTGCTAACCAAAGTCTCCAAACCGTGGCAACATATATCATACGGACAATCTTCTTCCATTTTTTAGAACCCGGGATGTCATTAGCGTACGCATCCAATCAGCCAAGGAAAAGGAGCCATTCGGCCATGGGATCTTAACCCAAACTAACACTTGCCACCACACCGCTTTGGCCCATAAGCAGTTCAATAGCGCATGACTCGAGTCTTCGTCCGCAATACCACATCTTGAGCACTTTGTATCACCAATTTGTATGCCGCAAGTGACCAGCTCCATCTTGGTAGCAATCCTTCCCATAACCGCCCTCCACAAAAGATAATTCGCTTTGAGAGTCGCCCACGAGTTAAACTCAGTCTTGTCTATTCCCGGGGCCCTTCTAGAATCAATCTCGCACCTGATATGCTTAACCGATAAGTCGACGCCGAATTTATTCTCCCAGCACCATCTGTCCGAATGATCTTTCATAATAACCTGTTGCAAAATAGAAGAGGCAGCCTTCATTTGGTCAGTTTTAATACACACAAATCAAAAGTTTTGTAATACATTTAAAAAGCATACACTTTGATGGGAGTTTGCCACGACGAAGTGTCACTGCACCATTCAGACCCCCTTTGATTCTGCTAATGGCTCTTAGTTAAATAGCCATCTTCCATCGATTTCCCTTTTTTCCGCGGACACAGACCACTTAGTGTGCGTCAGATTATTCAAATTTCACATGAACATACATATTCATGTAACTATAAGAAGTATATCCTAAGCCATAACAAAACTTTTTAATAGCTAACGCACAAACACCTCATCAATACATACCATTGTGTAAGAAAAGCCATCAAAACATATCCTCATCGATTCAATCGTAACAAAACTTTGCCAAAGCATAAATTAAAATCACCCCATAACCAATCATGGAAAATTTATTAATAATTTGCTCATCTCATGGCTTCACATAAGCCGGCATACATTCTTTCGTACAACTCTTGTTGCGTAAGGTACAAGTACAATCACAAAATCACAACCCTTTCACCTTTTTCTTTTTAGCATAATTCTTAAAATGAAAGTTAACAAAAAGAGCCAAAAGAGAGGCATTAAAAACAGCATTAAAACACCAACCCAAAAAACCCGAACAACCCGACCCGGTAAAATGGTAATACAACATCAAACCCGACACCAAGAAGCTAAACACGAACTGGATAATCTGACAGTTCGTAACCATAACCTTCCACCACGGCCGCCACCCAAGCGCAGCCAACAAATAGTAAGCGTACCTACACAAAAACGTAGTTTAGATATTTCCGGTAAAATAGAGTAAAGTAACATTTGCCGTTAAAAAAAATTAAAAAAAAAACAGGCGTACATTAGCACATGAACAGAGGCATTGGTAACAAGCGCCACAGGTAACAAAGACTGGGACGTGGAAAGCCACACATAACACATAACAACAACTACTGAATGATGGTACACGTGGAGGAACGACAGCCGTCGATTACTTCCACTCAATATGATAAGAAAAGTGTCAATGAACTCAACTAGTTTGGATAAGTAGAAAACGTAGGCCCAGAAGAAGACAGGGCCACGTGGAGGGGTATGATTGGGAGGGAAGCAGAAGATCCAACGGTGGTGAGGCATTTGGGAGAGGGTGGAGAGGGAGCATCCGACGGCCATGATGAGAGAGAGGAGGAGGAGGGTGAGGTTATGGACGGCGGAGATGAGGCGGAGGAGAGTGGGGTTGATGGGGGTGGGATTCACGCGCCGGAGAGTGAAGGTGAGGGATAGGTAGGTGAGGAGGGTGGTTGTGAGGAAGAGAGGGGAGGCGCCCCATGTTTGGTTGGGTATCCATTGGAAGTTGGTGATGGTTGGGTGGTTGACTAGATAATAGTGAAGGGTGGAGTCGGAGTTGGCCATGCACGCGCCGCCGTAGAGGTGTGGGGATTGGGTGGGAAGTGAAAGGTAAGGGGATAAGGTGGAGTCGGCGTTGTTTTCGTTGTTTAAGTTGTAGAGTAGTCGATCTACTTACCATACAAGGAAAGGATGGTTTTCATATGTCAACTCACCATAATGTTTAAGTGGAGTCCGGGTTTTATTGTAGTGGGCTTTCGGCGGATGTTTTTTTCTGTAGGAGTCCGGGTTTTATTGTAGTGGTTCAACTCTTATCGGCACCAAACTATTGTTAGGAGTTCGGGTTTTATTGTAGTGGGCTTTCGGCGGATGGTTTTTTCTGTAGGAGTCCGGGTTTTATTGTAGTGGTTCAACTCTTATCGGCACCAAACTATTGTTAGGAGTCCGGGTTTTATTGTAGTGGGCTTTCGGCGGATGGTTTTTTCTGAAACTTGTGTGAAATTACTGGTGGACCCGGGTTACACTTGGAGTAACTCCTTTATCCAGTGGGTACTTCGTGAATGACTTGGATTGATTTGTTAACCGTTAAAAAAAAACTCACCATAATGTTTTAAGTTAGTATATCACCATATAGTTATTATATCTTGGAAAAAATAGTCACTTTTATTTAAATCTAGCTCTTGGAAAAAATGGTTATTTTTATTTAATCACATTACTTTTATCAAACCCCGTTAGTTTGTATTAAGAAATTATTTTTGAAGTTATAAGAGTGCATTTTGAGGAAATTATACAAGATCGTTTCCAATAGTGACGTGGCTTGAACTTTTAGATTGTAGGAGTCGAAATTCACGAAATCCAAGAGTACTTTTGGCGCCCCGGGTGGTATTGAGGGCTTTATTCCACACCTAGTAGCCTTAGAGTTGTTCAAAGACTATAAAAATGAACCAAACCGACAAGTGACTAACTCAGATAAAAAAAAAATCTAAAGAGAAAATGACTTCCAACTTCTAAGGACTAAATCAAATATGTAAGCGTTGAATTAGGGATGAACATATTGCACCGAATACCGAAACGATCCCGTACCGAACCGAGGGTGTTCGGTATCGGTACTCACATTTAGAGGTTTTCGGTTTTGGTATTTTCGGTATCGGTATTTTAAGGTAAAATGTCGATACTATACTGGTACCGTACCATACAGTATGTTTTCAGTATTGGTATCAGTATTGTGTTTTGAGAGTTTTCGGGATCAATATCGATTGGTACCGATACCGTCTCGAGTTTATCCCTACGTTAGATTACATGTAATAAATTTTTTGAGATATATATAAATATTATTTAATAATCTAGACTTTTTCTTTTTCTTTTTTTATTTGTTTAATTTTAAGATAATATTAAATTTTATTATAATAATTTCGAAGGAAAAAATAAAGCAATTTATCTTGAGCCATAAGTTGAGAGTGTTGATCAAGAAGACAATAACATCACGAACTCTTGCCACATTTCACCGGACCAAAACCTGTAAACAGATAACAACAGAACCTTATTCCACAACAATGGTTGGTTCCTTTGCACCTCAACCACCGGAGTTCTCGGTTTCCGGTCACAAACCCTTCCATCTGATCACCAACGCCGCCGCCCTCCGCCTTGCTCATTTCCTCCGCCACAGTTTCGCCACCCATCGTCACCACCTCCGCTCCATTATTCACTCACCTGTAACGCCAATTTAACCTTTTATTATCCTCTTTATATTTGCTAAATTAGAGAACCAATTGACTTAGGTTCATGAATCTTATAGATGAATTTGTGTGCTCTTTTAGGTTTTTTTATTAAATACTGATTTTGCTATATGTGATGTTAGCACTTGTTTTGATTTTTAGGGTTTTGACTTGATGAATTTGTGACTGGATCTTTTTTTTTTGCACGTGATGTAATTTGAAGTTGAATGTTATGAGGTAAACTGTTTGACTTTTGAAGTCAAACTTCAGTTTGTTAGAAAGGTAGAGTAGATTTGTGTTTGTTTATATTAGAATGTTAGCTATGTGGAGTGATTAGTGATGTCACTTTTAGTTTGTTTGTAATGTGATTCTTAAGCTACATTATTATGAAGAATTCGGTAGTTTATGTTCAGTTGAATTGGTAGGAGTTATTCCGAGCTCGAAATTCTTTCAATACTCGTTAACTTGTAGCTAGAGGTGTCATTTTCGGCCGGTATGGACTGACTTTGGTTGAGTTGTATCTCAAACGGGTTAAATTATAAATAAATTAGGTAAAAGGGGAACGGGTCTAACAGGTTGAAAGTAAGTTGAAGTTTAGTTTTAACTTTTAAAGCTCACGATTCCCAAAAAATCATTTTATTCAAAGATGTAGATTATTGTTATTATAATATAATTGCTCTTATATTCGCAAATAGCGCCTTTGTTTAAACCTGACGCGGTGTGTCTCATTTTAAACAGGGCCTGTTTTGACTTGCTACATGAAATAAGCGAACCCAAAAGTATTAGCACCATGATTAATTCCTTATTTAGCAATATAAGTGAAAGCCTCACCATAATTGTTTTCTCTGGTTCATAAAAATTCACCAATACGATGTTTCTTGTCAATTAGATTCCTCATCTAGGCCATGTTCTTCGGTTAAATGGGCTGCCCTTTGAAGGATCACAACAATTTGAATGGCTTAAGCTTGGCCAATTGTCTCATGATGCTTGGGCCACAACTTTCTCTAGATGCTTATTGTTTTTTAGTGGAGAAGAAAACAAAACCAACTATGGAGACCAAGGAAAGGCGTACTTAAGGGCTCCCACGAGAGGCCCGGTTAATAACAGGAGATTGACGAATATGTTACTTGCCATTAATGTGTTGTAAGTACATACCTGTGACTTATAGATAAAGAACCCTGTTATATGTTTAAACTAACGGTGGAAAGATGGGTGGGTGGGAAGTTTGGGTATTTGGCTTAAACAGGTTTGGGTAGAAACATTAAACATATACTTTTTAGTACAGGTTGAAACATGCCATGACGAGTTTTTTCTGTTCAAACACCGTTTTTATGTCCCTATTCAACTTTTTGTATATATAATAGATTAGTTGTTTATTATTACTGAAAAAGAATATTATCATGATAGTCTGAATCCCTAATTAAAACAATTAAGGAGATTGTAATCCTGTGTGAAGCTATGCATCAAAAAATAGACTTCAGGGGACTCTCAACTTGTTTGACGTGTTCCTTTTAAGCTACTCTCTCTCTCTCTCTCTGATTTGACTCATTTGAGATAGAACTCAAACCAGTCGAATTAAACGAGTAAAAAAAAAGCCACCTCTTGTCTCAACAGTGTTTGGCTCTACGAGTTTGATCTTTTATATGTATAGGTTTAAGATAATATAATTTTAATGTTGGAGAAAAAATATTCAAATTCGAAATATTTCATCTCAGGGTATACGTTGCACAAATAGCATCACGAGGGCAGGTGTTGATGTGGGGAGCAAAGGTTAGATCTTATAAAAAATATATGATTCTTGACCATGGATGGTCTATGTGTTATGAAACTTCTGTAACCTGTAGATAAATATTTGTGGCTAGATTAATGGTCTGATTGACAAAGGACAGCTGTGGAGGCTGGTCACATCTGCCTTTCTACATGCAAATGTCGGACACCTTATGGTCAGGTTTGAGTTTTTCTGCATCAAGTATATTATTTCCAATGATATATAATTCTCAGCGAACTAAATCATTTCTAACCCTTTTTCAGATCAACTGTTATTCCCTAAACTCCATTGGCCCGACAATGGAGCATCTGAGTGGGCCCAGAAGATACCTCGCAATATATATGACCTCTGCAGTCACAAGTAATAATCTTAACCTGTTATAATAAACTTGTTTTCCCTCGATCTACTATTTGACCATGCGTTCCCAACCATCATATACTTGTTTTTCTTTTGTTCTAAAACACATTTTAACCCCTACCAAAATACCAAAAAAGACTACAATTTTGTAAAATGAGCGGTCTTGGACAAATACTGGAAATTTAGATGAAAAGAACCCATTGGACATGTATTATCCAAATTCTCCAGTTGTGTATATATTATTTCAATTGCAATTTTCATACACATATGTGGTATTTTTATAACAATAGGTTCTGCAATGAGTTATTGGTTCAGTAAAGCACCAGCAGTTGGCGCTTCTGGGGCAATTTTCGGACTGGTAAGGTTTTGACTGTTGAATGAACACGTGTTTAAATTTATATATTACCTTCATGAATGTATCTAAAGCCAGTATCTCTGTTTTACTTTTTCCTCAGATTTATATGTATGACAATATTATGTATGTATCAGGTTGGATCTTTTGCCATTTTTGTGTTGAGACACAACAAGATGGTTAAGGGTGGCGTAGGAGACTTGAATCATGTTGCTCGTGTGATTGCTTTAAATATGGTACTAATCTTTGCTTTCTGCGGCTGAAGATCATATTATTTTGATATATATTTATTTTCTTAATCTATATGCATCCACTTATGTGCTTCATTTTCACACAGGCAATTGGGCTGTTGTCACAAGGTATCGACAACTGGGGACATGTGAGTCTTTGATCACTTTAGTTTGATATTTTTTTGAATTCCTGTTATTATGGTGGCAAAATGGGTAACTTTTTTTTTTGAAGTGGTGATTTTTTTTAAGTGTGGGATCGTTGCCATGAAACAACTTTTTAGTATGTCAAGCCGGCGTACATATTTCATTGTTTCAATAATGATCTAATATTTTTAAATAAAAATGGTTAAGGAGTTTTGTGCATTAACGTACATTTTGGACAACATTTGAGATGTTCAACCAGTTTCCATTATAGCTTACATGACGTATTCTACCCATTCATAACTAAAAATATTACTATTGATTCAGCTTGGAGGGTTAATAGGCGGAATTGCTACATCGTGGCTTATTGGGCCTGCGTGGGAGTTGAAATCAACAACTCGCCTTGGAAGAAAAGTACTTGTTGATAAAGCACCTATATTCTCTCTTCCTGGCACAAAACGAGCATCTCAGTAATTAATTATAACTGTTCATTTTAGCACATTATTTGCAGGTGCAAACCATCTTTATGTATTTATCCACCTAAACAATGTACAGTTCATCTTTACAGATCATGTTGGCAGTTTTACTCATGTACTGAATATCGACCGTATCTTTTTGTATAGTTCATGTTAAAGATGTTTCATTGATACTAAACAAAAGATTAAACTTTTATGTCCATTTGTTCTGTGTTTTTTTTGCAGTTTAATGATTGTGTATGGCTTTTTGTTTATAAAGTAATGAATTAAAACTTATCAAGCCTTTTTTGCAACCATGTTTTCGTTTATAAAGAATATATCTTATTTTTGTAATTCTTTTTCAAATCATTAATATGTATTTAAAACTCTAAAATCATCAAAAGATGGTCCATGAATATAATACAGATTCGCAACTACAAAAAAAGATAAAATAATGTAGGTTAAACAATAAGTTCGGTTCTCATAGCCGGTTGCAACCGCCAAAAACCTAACCTTTGTTTGTGAAGTGAACCGTAGCTGAGTTGCGTCAATTTGGGTGTTTTAGCCAGGTTCAACAATCTATTACCACCTGATCGGCTAACACAACGTATATCATGAATGTACAATGTATGTTACACGAGGAAACGACAATTATGAATCTATGATGTACATCTTAAGACTTGCAACAACAGGCGGACGCTAAAACATGATAAAATCACAAATTGTTACCCATAGCTTCAAAGCAGTAAAAAAGGGAATCTGGTGATATAAAAAATCTTATATTTATCATAATTGTCAAAAAAAAAAAAAAGTTAATCCTGATTCTAGATTAGTTTCTTCTTTTGAAAGAAGCGAGTCAAGTACCATAGTTGTGCAACAGAAGCAGCAATGCAAATGCCTAATGACAATACACTATACAAAGCCACTCTATAATTTGTAGTCTCACTCACTTCTCTTATTTCTGCCTCTCTGCACAACCAGACCACAATTCATTAGAAGAACAAATACCAAAATAAATATTAAAAAAAAAACCAATATTAAGATTTCAAAAAAGAACCTGGTCTTGAGGTAGATAAGATTATCATGAATGGCCTCCACAGCTGCTTCAAGCTTTCTCAACTCAAGCTCAACTCCCTAAGAAGCGATTCAAGCTTAATGTCATGTGTTTAAAAAGCAGAAAGGGTCGGGTCGACCCTCAAAAATGTCTTTTTTTTAAGAAATAATATATGTGCTAAATAAGATTGACAAAACTATATTATTACAATGCTAATCTATTTCTTTTAATAAAGTAATTTTAGGAGGTTTTATGCATTTGAATGCACTGCGAATGACTTTCAAGTTTAAACCCAACTCAGCCAAGTTGACCCGTGTTTTAATATTTGGCTTAACCAATTTGAGTCATTTGACCCATTAGAGATGACATAACCCAATCAAACAATAATCTGAAATGCCATACTATTGCAGCTTCAAGGTTTCTGTGAACTGCAGGTTTTAAATGAGCTTAATACAACTACATAGTTGGATCAACCCTTTATGGTTTTCATGTAACCTTATTATTATAAGCACTAATACCTATTAACGATAAAGAATATCTATCGGATTTCCACAAGTTTCATGGTATCAACCATGACTTTCAGTTATGGGCCCATTACATACAATCAACTTGTCACTGTGCTAGCACTTCTACTAAGATAAAGACACAAAGTTATAGCTTTAGGACATTCATCTATATGTAGATTTCTTATTGTATAGGTTGATATATAGTTTTGACCTGGGCTATTAGCGTTTTCTTATGAATCATTGTATCTGTCGTATAACTATTTACGTATACACACACATATATGTTCTAAAGCTGTAACTTTAAAACTTTATCTAATATATGTCTATGCCACTCAATAATAACCTGTCCCAGGCACACCGTCTTCCGCTTCCAAACAAAGTCATTTGAAGGTTTACTTACCTACCTACCTAACTACATTAACACACATACCACTGTCTTCGTATTGAAAAGACGAATAAAACGTTGCTTGTCTGAATGCCACCGCATTTACAATGTGCGGGCCACAACAGCCGATCAGATTTTCATACATTCGGGTCGTAGTGGTGTAAAAAATGGTAATGCAGCAAGCTAAAGGGATTAAGAAGATGTATATATCTGACCTCAATTTTTTCTTTTCTTGCAACCGACTCCCAATCTTTTGCTGCAATCCCAGTTCTCCAGTCAATATTAACACTTAGAGCCCCAGCTTGATTAGGGTCATCTGCCCAGAAACACACCAGATATTGCCCAGCCTCATTTGTAGTGAACGCAAATTGACCATGAGTCGCGTTTTCCGTATGGTGAAGGATGTTTCCGTAAGGTGATGTGACCTAAACATGTAACAAAAATCATCTTTTACAACAACAAAAAAATAAAAAAATAAATAAAAGAAGTTGAAATATTGTTAGGAGTTTAATAAAGGCATTGTAACTTTTTGGCATGTGTGACTAAATCAACATATCAAATTTTGTGTGACCCTGAATTAGCAGGTGTTACATATAGCCCAACCACATTGTATTCTATAAGTTTAAACAAAGCTTGTTGTTCTAAAATCAAGCAAAATCCTGTTTGTTTTTACAAAAAGATAAAATTTATGACATGTATTAGTCCTGGTAAGAGTTCTGCTTGGAGGTTAAAATTATAAAGTCAGAAACACCACTCATTCCATTAACTGTTTAATTAATTAAAAAATTAGTCATAGGTATTGGATATATCATATATGCACGATTAGTCTAAAGACACACCACTCATTCATATTAATTGTTTAATTAAGTAAAAAAAATAGTCATAAGTATTGGATATATCATATATGCACGATTAGGCTAAAGACTTTCAATGGTTTTGAACAATAGGGAATCTAACAATTCATGTGATTCACTAAAATGATGTGCAAACAAACAAATATGAACCATGTTTGACTTTGACCACTAGGTATCTAGGGAAAAAGTAGCTATACATATGAAGGGCAAATGTTAGGTTATATCCACTTAAGTTGTGCTTAAACGGGTGACTGT
This sequence comes from Ambrosia x helenae, assembly GCA_030844895.1. NCBI lineage: Eukaryota > Viridiplantae > Streptophyta > Magnoliopsida > Asterales > Asteraceae > Ambrosia > Ambrosia x helenae. The sequence continues at coordinate 45,645,044 of CM061232.1, read as the reverse complement.
GTATCAACGACTAATTACTAGTGTATGCCTGAAGCGCTTGCACTTATCGTGTCCTGTGGGCGGGAGTTGGGCAAGGGCCAAGCATTAGAAGGGCCCGAGGGTGGCCAGCTCATCATTTTCTGACTCATTAGTGTAAATTTCTTGTCCGAAAATTTTGTATATACTAAGTCCAGCCCCCACCAATTTGAAAAAAAAAAAAAAAAAAATTGGGTCTCATGATTTTCAGCCCCCAAGCCACTCCCTTGAGAACTCCGATTGCTGGTCCTCATGACTAACGAGGACGCCACAGTTTGTGGCATATAGCCGACTTGAAAATACACATACTTTTGCAAACATTGGCTGAAACGCGGGTCACAATAGATTATTTTCACATTCACTTAAAGTTCTCTACTCTAACAACAACAATTGAAATGTCAAACTACAAGAAAGTGATGAAGTTTGATGGAGCTGTTAATATAAATTTTGGCCAACCGAATAGTCATCAGAACCTCTTGTTTCGGTCATGATCATATGGTTGTTGTAACTTGTAAAGCACACCCAATATTAAGCAATAATACAGTCTACATATCACCTCACAGAACCCTAATAACAGCAATTACACACGTACACATACGTACAACATTCTTTCTAAATTCCACACAAACTCATAAATTAACCAAATGATTTCATGAAGTTGCATGCATGCATGCATGCACATGCACCGATGATCACAAATATCGAATTACCTTGGTGGTGATGGAGGGGGTGGGGTGAATATGCACATCGGAGATAACAACATAATCAGCCAAAACGACGACGTTGTTGTGGATTTCTTCCGTCACGCATTTTCTTCCTGATTTGGGTAAATTCAACCATATGCAATCGCCATTTTGCACCAATATTAATATTAATATCAATAGGATCACCTGCAACTCATGTACCCTACCTTTCTTCCCCATTTTCACTCAATTACGTTTCAAAACTTGAGAGATCGGACAAGTGTTCCAGGTTTTTGGATCTTTCCTACCTTTCGGTTGTTTTGTTGCGACTTTTCTGTCTTAATAAAATAGTGTTTTTTGATGTAAGAAAGTAATAAAAAAAAACCATTAAGTTTTAATTTGTAAAACTTGTTGGTTTTAACATAGATATCTTTCGTTAAAACCAACAAGTTTTACAAGTGGGCGGGCTGGTAAACGGGCTATAAGTTGCGCCACTACCTCCTTTTAAATAGAATAACTACTCTATTAAAAATAAAACTTGGTACCTAGGTCGTCGGGGAGCTCTGCACCGCCTTTTGTACTCTCTCTAAGAACTGGATTGCTTCGGGGCAAGACCTCCGAATGTGTCAAAAGCAAATGGCACAAAGACGTGTTGGTTTTCTAGACATGCAGCTTCATGTTTGGAAGCTTCATTAATATGATACGGATTTTCATCATAGCTAGACATTTAATTATGATTATTTCAAAATATTAAAGGTTTGAGTTCGGTTAATGTTTTTAAGGGTGGAGGAGACGTCATACTCGGCCATCTCCAGGTAGTCCATATAGGACCGGTTAAAAAGGGTATGGGAACCCCCTCCCAAGTACCTGGATGCATTCGGATGTGTGTTGTTAAAGAGAGAAAAAGTAGTGGGTAGTGGGTTGTGCTATGTCACATAATATTATTGGATGGTAGATGTTTTAAAGTTTGATGGAGTAGTTTGGGTATTGGGGTAAGGTGTCCGTCCACCTTAAAATGTGTTGGAAGGCATCGAGAGCTAACACCGTGTCTTAGGGAGAAAAAAAGCGTTGACCTCATGTTATAATTTCTTTTTACACTTTTTACGCGAACTATTTTTTAATCTTAACTCATCCCATGATTCAGTATGAATTGCTCAAAATTAAGAATGGAATTTCTACTGTCGTAACCATCACCACCAATCATTGAAATCGTGGGAAACCACCGCCAATCATCACTAGCAGCTGAAAAAACCGCTATCAATGATGCTGACACATGTTACGTACCTTCTTACGTCCACTACCAAAGTCAAACACAAACGTGAAACTAAATTCATAAAAGAACAAGGAAGTTGTAGAATTTGACATGACAACTAAAGTGACATATGAAAGGCCTTATAGTATATCGGTATCAAAGACTATATTAAGGGTGTCTATTTCTGGTTAAGGGTTCTATTACCATGATTGGGGTTGGTGTAAATATAGGAATATGTATAGTGGCCGTCTAAGTTAGTCGTACAAAACAGAAAAACTAAAGTGACGGTGTAAATGTTTGTAACAATGAAGAGATAGGGGAGAGCAGTGTATGTGTTTTTAGTAGGAGAGGCATTTTCTAAAGCGACACGTAAATAATTAAGTTTTGAGTTGTTATGTGCAACCCGTTTAATAAAAATGGCGTTTTTGAGTTGATGTGTTTACTCGTTTAATTAAGCGGCTTGTTTGCTATGGCGTTGTCCATCAACCCCTTTGAAATTAGAATACATTTTTGGAAAAGATCTCTCATAGGGTTAACCTATGAACTCATTATCACTGTTTAACTCCTTTATTATAAAACCGTCTGCAACTCTACAACCCATTTTTGGCTTGTCTAATCTGCTGCCGAGTCGACAACCATTTTACAACCTACCACCATGTTTGACATCATAGGTAAACGAGTTACATATTTAGGTTAGAGTTGATGTCTCTTATATGAAAAATATAAGTATTGTATGAGTGTTAGTTCTAACATGTTAATTCTATACGTGTCCTACCTTTACTCTCTTATACGCTTGTTCAACTTGTCTCGTCAGTTTATGAGTTCGACTAATAACTTAAAAGAATGTGTTGGTATGATTAAGCAGGAAAATATACTTTTATCAAAAGTAAATAACACACAATGTTAATAATATATAATCATATAATATTACGCCTGGGAAATCCTAGAGTTATCATTGCCAAGGTAGCCAATCAGATGGCCAAGTGGTTTCTACTACGGTTGGTTCGCCTCTTCCGTTTAGCATGTCCTATGCGCCTAAGTCTCGGAAGAAGGCTCGTCCTAAAATCGATCCTTTGGATTTGTCACTTGGCTCGTCCAGTGAAATTTATAATCTTTCCAACACGGGTGTTACTTGGAATGAGACAATGGATGTGGTTGGAAAAGAGAATGGTAAGATCCAAGGGAGAAGCCGTCGGGTTAAAAAAGGTGTTAAAGTGTCACACCCTCAATTTCCACGTGCGGGGTTTTACCGCGAGGCGCGTGACACACCAGGATCTCAGTCAACGATCACAACAAACATTCAACAAACATGCATTCATATATATATATATATATATATATATATATATAGGGGACGGTTATTCTACAAAGTAATGAAAACGTGCGAAGTGTGCGAAGTCACGTAACATACAAAATTACGTAACATAGACAGAATCACTACTAGTTCATAACTAAAATCACGTAACATATAGTGTCATTACGTAATTACGTACCATAAGACAGAATCATTCAAAACTTTACATAAAAAATTTTCCATACCTTTAAAAAACGTAAACATACAAAATTACGTAACATAGATAGAATCACTACTAGTTCATACCTAAAATCACGTAACAAAATTACATACCATAAACAGAATCACTACTAGTTCATAACTAAAAAAAATCACATATACAAAATTACGTAACTTTTGGTAATGGACTATATGTTACGTGATTTTAGTTATGGAACTAGTAGGTATTCTGTCCATGTTACGTAATTTTGTATGTTACGTGACTTCGCACACTTCGCACGTTTTTGAGACTTTGTATTTGAACCGACCCCTATATATATATATATATAACCAAAATATCATGCTTTGAGCCGTAAACCAGCAGCGGAAGCATTTCTTGTTTACAACCAAAAGACATATTAAAGTTTACAAAACATTGTTTAATACGTTTCAAAATACTAGACGCTGTGCGTGACTCCGTGCGCCAAGTCCATTGACTGCTACCTTAGCGACCTGAGAAAACATGCCAAAAAAATGTCAACATATAATGCTGGTGAGTTCACAGGTTTTCTTTCATAAATGAGTTTTATAAGTTCCAAAGATCATATCCGTTACTACTAGGTTATAAGAACGTTAGCTAGACGTTTAGTGGTTTTACTACTACAGTTGGGAACCCATTACTAAACATGTACCAAATGATGAACAGCCCAGACGACTGGGCTACCGATGCCTCAGTAACCCGATAGTTAGAGACAATATGCACCCGCCCGGCATCCCCGTCGTCGAGTGGGGTTTGTGAGGCCCAATAGATCTATCCACATTTCCCTCGTTGTGCTTCCCGCACATTCATGGTTTCCCCCTGGGACTTTCCGAAAAGACCGTATAGTAACATAAAGTAACCATAGTATAACATGACCTTTAATAAATAAGTAAGTAGCATGTTTCTCCCCCTGGAAATAAAACAGTAAAAGCGGGGCTGTGACACTCACCTTAGGTTGCGTTACTTGAAAATAGTTAAGTAGTTATGTTATGACAGCCCCAAATAACGGCGACCTATCATAAGATATGTATAAGTATCCGGTCTAATAACCCGCAGGTTAACTAGTCCCCGAATGTCTAGACCATAACCATAGACGCTTGAAAACACTTTTGACTGACGAACCGACCGTGCCATACAAGACTCGACATCCCATTGGTGACCCGACATTCCATGTGTTAGCCAAATGCAAAGTATCATGCAACATATGAAGTTAAACACTTAGCACACGCAAGAGTTCACCTAGTCTAGCATAACGCCTATTTAAAGTACAATTGAGTCCGAACACGTGTTACCAAGTCATATAGCATGTCCCGGGGTTCCTATCATGTTCCTAGATGTCAAATCATGCTTCGGGATGCCAAAATTGTAACACCCCAACCGATGGCGGAATCATCGAGGTGCCACGTAGTGACGATTGTTCAAAACCTCATGGTACTAAAATGTAAATATTTGATTATTGAATATTGTTTTACAACATGTGAAATTAAATACAAGATAACAAAATAAAGATAATTGATTGATTTAATCTAAGTCCAAAGTCCTATGTGAAGCGTCAAGCAGCTTATCCTGAAACATGCACGAAAATAATTTTGTCAACATATAATGTTGGTGAGTACTACTTAGTTTTGTACATATAGTATAAGTTTGAAAAGTAGTACAATTCATGTGTCTAGCATCTCCAAGGCATTATGTAAACACGCAAGTAACAAAACAAGACAAAGATCAAATGTAAAGTTTGTACAATGAAATTGGTAATGAGCACCTCAACACGTGTGAGTCTAAATGAGCACCATAACATGAGTTATGTCTAAATGAGCACCGTAACATAAGTTACGTCTATGTGTAAAGAGCACCATAACATAAGTTATGTCTAGATGTATGATTTTGTATGTAAGCTACGTTCATGTTCACACATAAGCACAAAGATAAACAAGACACGTATATGAATTGTAAATGAATAAAATGTATGTGTAACTGAGTGTGCAAGTTTGTATACTTGTGCATGAATCACCCCAAAAGTGTAAAAACGAAAAAGGGGATAAGTAATACTCACCTTAGCAAGGTGGTAAGTCTTGTGTAATTGAATAAGTGTAATCCAACGTTGCCAAGTATCACCCTATGTATAATGTAACAAATAAGTCTAAGTCTATCTAGTCTATAAGTATTTTCTAGGGTTTCAAATTGGGGATAAACGTTTATTTGACTAATAAACAATTTGTTTATTAATTATTTCAAGTTGTCAAAATATGACTTTAATAACTAAAATTATTAAAATTAGAGAACTTCTGAATTAAAATTGTATTTCAGTTCTAGATAGTTAGAAATAATTTATGTAAAATTTTGGTGTAAAAATATTGGAAAATGAATTTATTATGAATTATTTATGATTAAAACTAACAAAAATTAATTAAAAATATAAAACGAATGGCTTTTCTGAAATAAAAATAATTTCTGAAATGTTTAAGGATGTACAAGTTTAGTATAATTTTTGTGGAATTTTATAAAATCGTTTAGATATTTTTATTGAATTTTATAATTTTAAATGAATAAACTTGTAATATTTATAATATATATTAAATAAATTATTTTTGAAAAACTAAAAATTGGATAAGGAACTTCATTATCAGAATAGCTTAAAATAAATTTTATAGGATTTATAAACCATATTTAGTATTTAAAAGTTAATATTGAATGTATAAATAATAAAAAGAAAAATACAGCAAATAAAAAAGAGAAAAGACCCGTGCCAGGGCTCGAACCCGAGTCCCTGGCCGGTTCGATACTTAGTTTACAAACCAGCCACCAACTGGGCTGCCCTTGAGGATGAGTATAATTTGCTTGGAAATATATATAATGTTTATCGGCCATGATTCGTAATTTGATAAAAAGAGAAAGGGTGGGAACGGGGACTCGAACCCGTGTCCTCTGATTTAATAACACACAGACACAACCACTTGATCTAGATCAGGGGTTGTGTTGGTTTTGTTCCTGTTTTAATCAAAACATCATGTCTGCACGTGTTCTTCCCCAATTCAAGACCGGTTAAGCCCTAGTTTAAACAATCGAATGAATTAGTGATCAGTAGCCCCTGAAACGATGGGGCTATTGTATCTTAGGGGCCGAATAACAAAACCAAATCACGAGTTAACACTTACAATGCGGTATAGGCTTCGAATGAGTGGTCAAACGTGGAGTCAAAACGAGCTTGATTCAAGTAAAACACGAAAGTTTAACAGAAATTGAAGGTAAGGGAATGTTTGTCGGCGAGTAAGGACTGTATAGGAGTGTCCAATTTATAGTAAACCTACGAATACGTAAAATTAGAAACTTTTGACCCACATTAGAGTATACGCGTATTAGGGTTTCAATTTGGCTTGTCTAACACGATTTCACAGCTGTAAATGACTAGGAGGGACGTTTAAGGCTCGAATCGTGAAGGATTGTTTCCAGATTTAGATTAAAAACGCGTCAATTGTACGAGTCAAATGTGTCGGTCATGGGTTGACTTCTAAAGTCCAACCAAGGTCACATTGGGTAGTTGTTAAGAAATAAGAGTTTCCAGATTTAACACAATTGTGATGGTGGTCTAGTGGTCAGTGTGTTTGTGTAAGAAATTGAACCGGCTTGGACGCGGGTTCAAACCCCGGTCTAAGCTATTATTTTTTTTGTAATTAATTCAAAGTTTTTGTATTAATATATGTTCATAGTATGATTGTATGAGTCCAAAAGTGTTATAATATATTTTTTTTGAAGGTACGGAAATGATAAAAATTTAACGTTTTATTATTCGAGGTCTCAAACGTACATAGAATTAATACGAAATGTTAAATACGAAAAGTGACGGATGTCACAGCATCCCCTACTTTTAGAAACTTCGTCCCGAAGTTATTTGAAACATAGGGTTATGAATGTTTGGGTAGAAATTAAGGTAGCACTGGTTTGGAAAGTTCGAATGATCTGGATAAGGGGTTTGATAGGTGTGATTGGATTAGGTTCGCCTCAAATAATAAGGAGAATAAGAATCTATTAAACTTCAAGTTTTAGGGATCCTAAAATGAATGTACAAGTTGATTGACTGTAGAAAGACTAATTGAACTACCAAGTAAACAGAGTTTGTTCCTGATTCGACTCCCAGTCTCACTTTCAATGCATCATTAGTGTTTATATATAGGGTGTACCGCAGCTAACCCACCACACCTTTGATACTTGAAAACGTACTGGACGCCTACCAAAAACTATAATAGAATTTCACACTACCCTAACGTACCTGTAAATTCATGATTACGTTCCGGACCGGAATCATCAATTTACCTTACATTAGGGTTTTATGTCCTTCTATGATCCTAATCTACAACACATTAAAGCAAATAAGTTTCACAAGAAGATGACACAACAACACGTTTATCAATGAAATGAGGCTATGTAATAACGAGGTCAATTGCATTGGTTTGCAACGACTTGTAAGCATAACAGTATCTAAGTATGGGCTACCACTCGTCCGAGGAGCCCTTTAAATGAAACGTTTGTCTGAGTTGAGTGGATAATGTAGTAGTTGTCTTTCATAGATCAACATGCAAATTGATAATACACACATGTGAGCAAGTTTGTAGTTACGACTACCATTAAGTGTAAATGTTGTCTTAATGACCTATGAAAATAGTTTACAAGTATCATGAATAATTAAATGTTCAGTGGATAGTCAAATAAATTGAAAAATCAAGTTTCATATAACAAGCAATGATGTTTTCTTAGAAAAACTCTGTAAGATCAAGTATCAAGTCCAAATGTTTCAAATAAATGTAAGGTAGAGTCTTGTATGATTAAAATAAACGTAACCAATATGATAAATCCCCAAATCTGTGCTCGTACACAATAGTATGCAAGGAAATCTCTAGATGTTATATGATATTGAGTGCGACAAAATTGGGTACAAAATGATAATAGGATCAAGAAAATGAAAACACAAGTATTGGATTCTCGAGTCTTAAGAAGATTCCATCCATGGCTTAGCCAGTGGGATTAGCGTCACCCTGACCGTTTGCTTCGTTGATATTGATATTGAAAGCTCGTCCATGTGCCACCAGGTTTACATTATTCAATTTAGGGCATTGAGGTCGCATGTGGTTAGGGTCTCCACAATGATAACATGCCCGGCCGTTAGTAATCGGCAGTGGTTCCTGGGCAGCTGTTTGATGATTATCTGGTGTCCTAACCGTTGCACGACAAGTAGTGACAAAGTGTCCAAACCTTCCACATCTAGTGCATTGACGACATGGAAGATTTGTAGGGTGATGATACTTGCAAGTGTTGCATTGAGGATGGATTCCCGTGTAGGCTTTCTTGATAGGGGGGTTGAGTCACAGGATCCACAACAGCATGGTTCTGATTATCGCCCATTCGTTTCTTAGAGTTCGAAGCAGTAGTGGCGGCCTTTGCTAAAACGGTCTTAGATGATTCAACAACATGGGTGGTTTTCTCAGCAGACGTCTTGGTGCCCTTCCTAACCAAGTTTCCTTTCTTTACGTGCTTATCTGTTAATGTGGCTGCGAGTTGAATTGCTTCTTCTACCGTAGCGGGCTTACTTCCAGTGACTACATCTTGGATCAGGTCAGGTAATCCCTCGATATATTTCTCGATTGCTCTAGAGACCGGGGTGACCATGTGTGGAACCAATATGCTAAGTTCATGATATCGAGTATTATACGCAAGATTCTCACCACTGTCTTGTTTGAGCTCACGAAACTCATCCTCCAGTTCCTGATTTCATTCCTCGGGCAGAATTTGGCGATCATGAGTTCCTTAACTTCAGCCCAAGATAATGATAAGGCAACATCAGCTCCTCGATTGCGCTTTTCGCCATTCCACCAGGTTAGCGCCCCCTTTTGAAGGACACTAGTAGCATGGCGAACACGGAGTTCATCAGGACATTCACTGTTCACAAAAGTATTCTCCATGCTTTCAAACCATTGGAGGAGGCCAGTAGCACCCTCCTCACCAGTGAATTTTGTGGGGTTGCAGGAGTTAAAGTGTTTGAAAGTGCACCGAAATTGAGTCGCACCCCCTGTGTTGGCACTGTTACTATTCTGGGTTAACTCACTGACAAGGTTTGGGATCACTGCAGCAATTTGCTCAGCGACTAAAGATGCGAGGCGACGGTCAGAACGTTGTCCAGAAGCATGAACAGGGCGTCGGCGGGCATCACGGAGCATGCGGCGAGCAGACATCTATGAGGTAGTCAATGAATAATCATGAGGTTAGAAAATGTAAATGTATAACCGTACAGATGATTATGAAAGCATGAACTTGTAAGCAGTATATGAAAATCATGAATACAAAATATTGTATATGAAACGAGAGGGTATTATTGAAAACTTGCATAAGATGCTTGGAGTGCCCTTGTCTAGCTGTAAGGCCCAACAAGAACGTTGACTTTTCAAAGGAGTTGAACCCAATGGTGATCAAAGAAGACATGCTTTAGCCTATAAGTGGATACTCACTCCAGGAATCCCCAGGTAAGCATAACAGGTCCGTAAATGGATTTATGCGCTATGCTTGCCTATGCCAGAAAACCCAGTGTACAGGCATCCACCCTTCCAGATTGCACGTGTCCTTATCACACTCATTAAAGTTCAACAACTGTGAAGGAGCAGAATAAGAGTAGGCATTATGCCTAAGAGTGTCTTCATGAAAGGTACTGCTTCCGTCCCATGATTGATGTAAACTTTCCACTCCCTGTAGGACTCCATCTTTATGCACCATGATGAAAGATGAGGAGAAATGGAGAAGAAGGGAAAGATAGAGGAAGGAAAGTAGAGGGAAATGAGGGTAAGGTAATTTAGGAAATATTATGCATGAAAGTTGAAGTTCGGTTATAGTCTAGGCCATTTTATCTAATAACCTAGTTCCCTATAACCATGGCTCTGATACCAATCTGTAACACCCCAACCGATGGCGGAATCATCGAGGTGCCACGTAGTGACGATTGTTCAAAAGCTCATGGTACTAAAATGTAAATATTTGAATATTGAATATTGTTTTACAACATGTGAAATTAAATACAAGATAACAAAATAAAGATAATTGATTGATTTAATCTAAGTCCAAAGTCCTATGTGAAGCGTCAAGCAGCTTATCCTGAAACATGCACGAAAATAATTTTGTCAACATATAATGTTGGTGAGTACTACTTAGTTTTGTACATATAGTATAAGTTTGAAAAGTAGTACAATTCATGTGTCTAGCATCTCCAAGGCATTATGTAAACACGCAAGTAACAAAACAAGACAAAGATCAAATGTAAAGTTTGTACAATGAAATTGGTAATGAGCACCTCAACACGTGTGAGTCTAAATGAGCACCATAACATGAGTTATGTCTAAATGAGCACCGTAACATAAGTTACGTCTATGTGTAAAGAGCACCATAACATAAGTTATGTCTAGATGTATGATTTTGTATGTAAGCTACGTTCATGTTCACACATAAGCACAAAGATAAACAAGACACGTATATGAATTGTAAATGAATAAAATGTATGTGTAACTGAGTGTGCAAGTTTGTATACTTGTGCATGAATCACCCCAAAAGTGTAAAAACGAAAAAGGGGATAAGTAATACTCACCTTAGCAAGGTGGTAAGTCTTGTGTAATTGAATAAGTGTAATCCAACGTTGCCAAGTATCACCCTATGTATAATGTAACAAATAAGTCTAAGTCTATCTAGTCTATAAGTATTTTCTAGGGTTTCAAATTGGGGATAAACGTTTATTTGACTAATAAACAATTTGTTTATTAATTATTTCAAGTTGTCAAAATATGACTTTAATAACTAAAATTATTAAAATTAGAGAACTTCTGAATTAAAATTGTATTTCAGTTCTAGATAGTTAGAAATAATTTATGTAAAATTTTGGTGTAAAAATATTGGAAAATGAATTTATTATGAATTATTTATGATTAAAACTAACAAAAATTAATTAAAAATATAAAACGAACGGCTTTTCTGAAATAAAAATAATTTCTGAAATGTTTAAGGATGTACAAGTTTAGTATAATTTTTGTGGAATTTTATAAAATCGTTTAGATATTTTTATTGAATTTTATAATTTTAAATGAATAAACTTGTAATATTTATAATATATATTAAATAAATTATTTTTGAAAAACTAAAAATTGGATAAGGAACTTCATTATCAGAATAGCTTAAAATAAATTTTATAGGATTTATAAACCATATTTAGTATTTAAAAGTTAATATTGAATGTATAAATAATAAAAAGAAAAATACAGCAAATAAAAAAGAGAAAAGACCCGTGCCAGGGCTCGAACCCGAGTCCCTGGCCGGTTCGATACTTAGTTTACAAACCAGCCACCAACTGGGCTGCCCTTGAGTATGAGTATAATTTGCTTGGAAATATATATAATGTTTATCTGCCATGATTCGTAATTTGATAAAAAGAAAAAGGGTGGGAACGGGGACTCGAACCCGTGTCCTCTGATTTAATAACACACAGACACAACCACTTGATCTAGATCAGGGGTTGTGTTGGTTTTGTTCCTGTTTTAATCAAAACATCATGTCTGCACGTGTTCTTCCCCAATTCAAGACCGGTTAAGCCCTAGTTTAAACAATCGAATGAATTAGTGATCAGTAGCCCCTGAAACGATGGGGCTATTGTATCTTAGGGGCCGAATAACAAAACCAAATCACGAGTTAACACTTACAATGCGGTATAGGCTTCGAATGAGTGGTCAAACGTGGAGTCAAAACGAGCTTGATTCAAGTAAAACACGAAAGTTTAACAGAAATTGAAGGTAAGGGAATGTTTGTCGGCGAGTAAGGACTGTATAGGAGTGTCCAATTTATAGTAAACCTACGAATACGTAAAATTAGAAACTTTTGACCCACATTAGAGTATACGCGTATTAGGGTTTCAATTTGGCTTGTCTAACACGATTTCACAGCTGTAAATGACTAGGAGGGACGTTTAAGGCTCGAATCGTGAAGGATTGTTTCCAGATTTAGATTAAAAACGCGTCAATTGTACGAGTCAAATGTGTCGGTCATGGGTTGACTTCTTGATGTGCTATGTATGGTCTAAAATTAATAAACTAACCTAGACACCTAGTAATATAAAACAGACTCAACTAAACTAGACCACACGACAGGCAAGTGTACCTATCAATGTAGTACAGACTAAGTAAGTCCGAGTGTCGAACCCACAGGACACTAATGGAAAACAAAACTAGACTCAACTAAGACTTAACAAAATTGGTTTATAAACGATTTAAAGGTTTTTGGTTTTTTTTTAAATAATTAATTAAAATAAAATAAATAAATAAGATAAGATAAACAGACAGCAAGGATAACTGAGGAAAATATCAGGATAGGAAGGCAACTACCTAGGTCAAGAATCCTACATGCAAACTCATAACACTCGGTAATGGAAAACTGAATGGCTACCAGATTTAAAGATAACTTAAGAAACCCTAAGACGTACTAGATCTCCTCCCGGTCTCACTAACACACCCCAAAGAATCCTAAAGATTAAAATACTGGTTATCTAGCTCGGATCACCTCCCGGTCTCACCTCACTAAGAATGTAAAGGTACTCTAATGACTCGATCACCTCCCGGTCTCTCTAATCACAATACACCCGAAGATGTAAAGGAGTAATCTAATTGGGTTAACTATGACTTGGAATTGCAAGAAACTTAAGAAAACTAGGATAGGATCTCCTCCCGGTCTCACCCAAAACCTAACACCTAAAGCTCTAGACAACCCAACATTCCATCACCTCCCGGTCTCAAGAATGGAAGAATACAAAAGTCCTCTAGATTCTCTAATCAAGTTCCTATGGCTTTCGGTACCAAAACCATAAACTAAGCTACAAGCACAAAGCAAGCAACCCTAATAATCATCCAAACATGAAAGACATTCACTAAGACGATCATGGAACTATCAAAGATAATAAATCAAACTTAGATACGCACACACATCATAATAAACGCCAACCAAACTTTTACCAAAACATTAACCATTCAATAAATAATCCATAAACCGAGAACTATAAATTTAACATGCATTCATCAACAACCTAGGTAGTGGTTCAAAATTTAGCTACTCATAATCATGAAAAACAATAAAAACAAAGGTTCAACACAAAAATTAATCATGATCTCAATATTCATGAACACGAAGTCAATAAATATAAAAACTAAATTTTTAGTGATCGAACCAGTAGCTTCACTCTTGAACCCAAGCCTTCCTGACCTTCAATTCCTCTTTAAAGTCCTCGAGGCTGCTGCCTCTTTTCTTCGTTTGCGGCTCTCCTCCTCAAAGGCGGCTGATAATGTTCTGTTCTCCCCAAAAAAATAATAATCCTCTTCGATAATGATGTGCCGCCTCTTGGCGGCTGCCAAGATCCTCTCTGTTCAAGATGTGATCCCCTATTAATATGTGTGAAGGCTTTTGACTTTTGAAAGTCTTGGGCCGTGAAATTACATAAGTCACCATTTTTTATTTTTATTATTATTAATTGACATATTATTATTATTATTATTATTATTATTATATGCTCATGACTCGGGTGTTTTTGTCTCAACCAAAGTTCCTCATTTACGCTTTAACGTCCATAAACACCTGCTCCCAAATGTTTGTGTCTCGATTAAAATTCTTTCGTTTTAAGCTCATTTTCCACAAACACCTATAAAATAATAAAATACATAAATACAAAATAAAAACGACATAAAACGAATAAAAACCTGACCAAATAATATACAAAATACACGGGAAAAGAGATGTGTTTTGCAACACATCAAACATCCCCACACTTAAACCTTTTTCGTCCCCGAAAAAGACTGCAATGGAATCATAATCAGGACTCTCGGTTTCAAAAACTTTTAGGTTAATTAATTAAGATTTAATGACGCATCAACCAAAACTGTCGGTATTGTTGTCCACCTAAACCCAACCACCAGCTAATCAGGCCCCAATCATGTAAAGCAAATTATGTTCATATTATTACAATCAATCTATGGGTCTCACACTCAAGATATCCAGCTTCACCTAATCCCACCTCAAGCTTTCGAAGCAAAGGTTAAACCATATAGATTTACCAACCACTGCAAACTAAACTCCCTAATGTATTAGAAATTAAATTTATGATGGATGATGGATGAAGTGTATGAGCTTAGATATATTTTTTTTTCTTTTTTTTTTCATACCTAACCCAGAGGTTGTCTCAATCAGAGTCACCATCCCCAAGAGCGACAGCATGAGCTTCGGTATTTTTCTTTTCAACCTGATCTCGAGGGAGTTTCGATCAGAGGCTTTCGTTTTTTTTTTGGTCTAGCTCAATTGATGGACATGTGGATTTTTTTTTTCAGACGCCACTTTTCACCGGATTTATTCTCATAAAAAGGATCAAGTGTGCCATTTAATTAATAATACATATGGGTTTTAAACTTGCAGTGGTACCTCTAATTACTATTAGCGGTTTCAATTCTACCGTTTCTCCTAAGATGAGAACCCACAAGATATCATGATTTATTAAGGTATATTAGGAACAATCCTAGGACCTTTCAAAGCTAGCTGGGCCTACCGACACATCATGAGTAAACACGCTTTCAATCTATTTATTTTCTCATATATATAATATTTTGAAAACCAAAAATCCCAATTTTACTATCATTTTCCATATAAAATGCACAAAAAATCAGGGACATTTTTCAATTTTTTTAATTTTTTTTTTGGATTTTTATATTTTATGACTAAAACTACCTAAAAATAAAAACGAAGTTCCCATCCCCACACTTGAATGACACATTGTCCTCAATGTGAGAGTAGAATAAAATAAAGTAGAAATAAAAAAATACAACAAAAAGGAACAGACTCCCCTGGATATAAGCAGTGTAGATGTCAGCACTCTGAAGTTGTCCTTCTAAACTAGACCGTCCTTCTAAACTAGGCCGTATAGCATTTCATTCGCGGCCTTTGACTCAAACCTGACAGATAAAAACTAAAAAGAAAATATAAAAACAAATGGTTGCCTTTAATGATTTTTGGGTCGTCCCCACCCGAATGGAGATTGAGTACGGGTGGCTAGATCCAAACCTGCAATAAAATATATTAGACAAACCAACGACTCATAACTGACTCTCTCCATCATCCCCACACTTGAAGGAAAGATATCCCCAAAGTGAGTTAAGAGAAAACTGACTCAAAATAAAAATAAAAGACTCTAAAAAAAATACAGACTCAATATACAAAAATGCAGGAAACGTATTTAAAAGGCAAGATGGTGGAATGTGGTGGATGATGGTAAAACATGTGATAAAATGGCTGTGAACGGTGGTAGAATAAAATAGGGTAGAAAATAATTTTTTCTAATTAACTCGCGCAACGTGAAGGACACTGGTGATCTCAACATGCGTCGCGAGCGAATAAAATATAACTTTCCGGGGTAATTACTGTTCACATGAGACGAACAGGTCAGCCCAGGCTCCTCGCATGACGCGAAAAACCATTTTTCACAGAAAGTTAATTAAATTTTATGTTTAGAAAAAAATTTTCTTTTATTACCCAAACTTACACCAAAAATCCCAATCATATAAAGATTTAAATAAATACCCGGGATCCGCTCATGATATAATTTTACTTGCCTAAACAAACATGAAAACCTGCGAAAAGACTCAAAAACAGTTATAATAATCTAAACAAAGAAAAATAAAAACAAAAATAATACAAACTCTACAGCTATGTTTTCACCTTGGTTTCAATCAGGTGGCTTATATTTTATCCAGCCCATATCCAACGCGTTTAATTCTTTTCTTTCACCATTGTTCATCAAGAAACAATTGGTGAATTTAAAAATATGTTTGAAAAACTCATACGCGTTGGGCCACCTATCCCTGCACTTACCTGGACAAAAATTGATGTTTAGCGTGTACTGTTGGCCCATGTAATTACTAACCTTCTCCCGTTTGTGGTCTACTACAGTCTTTCTTCTTGCCATCACTGCATACAGACACTAAAACAAACACGATCACGGGCACCAGATATATAAAGAAAACAAAAAGACACACAAGCACGCAAAAAGAAAATGAAAGCCTATGACTCTCTAGACACACTAAAAAACCAAAAAGACTCAAATAAGACCAATTAATCAGTGAAGTCCTAATCAAAGCTAGTTTCGCAATCGCCAAGTGTCCCCGGCAACGGCGCCAAAAACTTGATGTGCTATGTATGGTCTAAAATTAATAAACTAACCTAGACACCTAGTAATATAAAACAGACTCAACTAAACTAGACCACACGACAGGCAAGTGTACCTATCAATGTAGTACAGACTAAGTAAGTCCGAGTGTCGAACCCACAGGACACTAATGGAAAACAAAACTAGACTCAACTAAGACTTAACAAAATTGGTTTATAAACGATTTAAAGGTTTTTGGTTTTTTTTTAAATAATTAATTAAAATAAAATAAATAAATAAGATAAGATAAACAGACAGCAAGGATAACTGAGGAAAATATCAGGATAGGAAGGCAACTACCTAGGTCAAGAATCCTACATGCAAACTCATAACACTCGGTAATGGAAAACTGAATGGCTACCAGATTTAAAGATAACTTAAGAAACCCTAAGACGTACTAGATCTCCTCCCGGTCTCACTAACACACCCCAAAGAATCCTAAAGATTAAAATACTGGTTATCTAGCTCGGATCACCTCCCGGTCTCACCTCACTAAGAATGTAAAGGTACTCTAATGACTCGATCACCTCCCGGTCTCTCTAATCACAATACACCCGAAGATGTAAAGGAGTAATCTAATTGGGTTAACTATGACTTGGAATTGCAAGAAACTTAAGAAAACTAGGATAGGATCTCCTCCCGGTCTCACCCAAAACCTAACACCTAAAGCTCTAGACAACCCAACATTCCATCACCTCCCGGTCTCAAGAATGGAAGAATACAAAAGTCCTCTAGATTCTCTAATCAAGTTCCTATGGCTTTCGGTACCAAAACCATAAACTAAGCTACAAGCACAAAGCAAGCAACCCTAATAATCATCCAAACATGAAAGACATTCACTAAGACGATCATGGAACTATCAAAGATAATAAATCAAACTTAGATACGCACACACATCATAATAAACGCCAACCAAACTTTTACCAAAACATTAACCATTCAATAAATAATCCATAAACCGAGAACTATAAATTTAACATGCATTCATCAACAACCTAGGTAGTGGTTCAAAATTTAGCTACTCATAATCATGAAAAACAATAAAAACAAAGGTTCAACACAAAAATTAATCATGATCTCAATATTCATGAACACGAAGTCAATAAATATAAAAACTAAATTTTTAGTGATCGAACCAGTAGCTTCACTCTTAAACCCAAGCCTTCCTGACCTTCAATTCCTCTTTAAAGTCCTCGAGGCTGCTGCCTCTTTTCTTCGTTTGCGGCTCTCCTCCTCAAAGGCGGCTGATAATGTTCTGTTCTCCCCAAAAAAATAATAATCCTCTTCGATAATGATGTGCCGCCTCTTGGCGGCTGCCAAGATCCTCTCTGTTCAAGATGTGATCCCCTATTAATATGTGTGAAGGCTTTTGACTTTTGAAAGTCTTGGGCCGTGAAATTACATAAGTCACCATTTTTTATTTTTATTATTATTAATTGACATATTATTATTATTATTATTATTATTATTATATGCTCATGACTCGGGTGTTTTTGTCTCAACCAAAGTTCCTCATTTACGCTTTAACGTCCATAAACACCTGCTCCCAAATGTTTGTGTCTCGATTAAAATTCTTTCGTTTTAAGCTCATTTTCCACAAACACCTATAAAATAATAAAATACATAAATACAAAATAAAAACGACATAAAACGAATAAAAACCTGACCAAATAATATACAAAATACACGGGAAAAGAGATGTGTTTTGCAACACATCAAACATCCCCACACTTAAACCTTTTTCGTCCCCGAAAAAGACTGCAATGGAATCATAATCAGGACTCTCGGTTTCAAAAACTTTTAGGTTAATTAATTAAGATTTAATGACGCATCAACCAAAACTGTCGGTATTGTTGTCCACCTAAACCCAACCACCAGCTAATCAGGCCCCAATCATGTAAAGCAAATTATGTTCATATTATTACAATCAATCTATGGGTCTCACACTCAAGATATCCAGCTTCACCTAATCCCACCTCAAGCTTTCGAAGCAAAGGTTAAACCATATAGATTTACCAACCACTGCAAACTAAACTCCCTAATGTATTAGAAATTAAATTTATGATGGATGATGGATGAAGTGTATGAGCTTAGATATATTTTTTTTTCTTTTTTTTTTCATACCTAACCCAGAGGTTGTCTCAATCAGAGTCACCATCCCCAAGAGCGACAGCATGAGCTTCGGTATTTTTCTTTTCAACCTGATCTCGAGGGAGTTTCGATCAGAGGCTTTCGTTTTTTTTTTGGTCTAGCTCAATTGATGGACATGTGGATTTTTTTTTTCAGACGCCACTTTTCACCGGATTTATTCTCATAAAAAGGATCAAGTGTGCCATTTAATTAATAATACATATGGGTTTTAAACTTGCAGTGGTACCTCTAATTACTATTAGCGGTTTCAATTCTACCGTTTCTCCTAAGATGAGAACCCACAAGATATCATGATTTATTAAGGTATATTAGGAACAATCCTAGGACCTTTCAAAGCTAGCTGGGCCTACCGACACATCATGAGTAAACACGCTTTCAATCTATTTATTTTCTCATATATATAATATTTTGAAAACCAAAAATCCCAATTTTACTATCATTTTCCATATAAAATGCACAAAAAATCAGGGACATTTTTCAATTTTTTTAATTTTTTTTTTGGATTTTTATATTTTATGACTAAAACTACCTAAAAATAAAAACGAAGTTCCCATCCCCACACTTGAATGACACATTGTCCTCAATGTGAGAGTAGAATAAAATAAAGTAGAAATAAAAAAATACAACAAAAAGGAACAGACTCCCCTGGATATAAGCAGTGTAGATGTCAGCACTCTGAAGTTGTCCTTCTAAACTAGACCGTCCTTCTAAACTAGGCCGTATAGCATTTCATTCGCGGCCTTTGACTCAAACCTGACAGATAAAAACTAAAAAGAAAATATAAAAACAAATGGTTGCCTTTAATGATTTTTGGGTCGTCCCCACCCGAATGGAGATTGAGTACGGGTGGCTAGATCCAAACCTGCAATAAAATATATTAGACAAACCAACGACTCATAACTGACTCTCTCCATCATCCCCACACTTGAAGGAAAGATATCCCCAAAGTGAGTTAAGAGAAAACTGACTCAAAATAAAAATAAAAGACTCTAAAAAAAATACAGACTCAATATACAAAAATGCAGGAAACGTATTTAAAAGGCAAGATGGTGGAATGTGGTGGATGATGGTAAAACATGTGATAAAATGGCTGTGAACGGTGGTAGAATAAAATAGGGTAGAAAATAATTTTTTCTAATTAACTCGCGCAACGTGAAGGACACTGGTGATCTCAACATGCGTCGCGAGCGAATAAAATATAACTTTCCGGGGTAATTACTGTTCACATGAGACGAACAGGTCAGCCCAGGCTCCTCGCATGACGCGAAAAACCATTTTTCACAGAAAGTTAATTAAATTTTATGTTTAGAAAAAAATTTTCTTTTATTACCCAAACTTACACCAAAAATCCCAATCATATAAAGATTTAAATAAATACCCGGGATCCGCTCATGATATAATTTTACTTGCCTAAACAAACATGAAAACCTGCGAAAAGACTCAAAAACAGTTATAATAATCTAAACAAAGAAAAATAAAAACAAAAATAATACAAACTCTACAGCTATGTTTTCACCTTGGTTTCAATCAGGTGGCTTATATTTTATCCAGCCCATATCCAACGCGTTTAATTCTTTTCTTTCACCATTGTTCATCAAGAAACAATTGGTGAATTTAAAAATATGTTTGAAAAACTCATACGCGTTGGGCCACCTATCCCTGCACTTACCTGGACAAAAATTGATGTTTAGCGTGTACTGTTGGCCCATGTAATTACTAACCTTCTCCCGTTTGTGGTCTACTACAGTCTTTCTTCTTGCCATCACTGCATACAGACACTAAAACAAACACGATCACGGGCACCAGATATATAAAGAAAACAAAAAGACACACAAGCACGCAAAAAGAAAATGAAAGCCTATGACTCTCTAGACACACTAAAAAACCAAAAAGACTCAAATAAGACCAATTAATCAGTGAAGTCCTAATCAAAGCTAGTTTCGCAATCGCCAAGTGTCCCCGGCAACGGCGCCAAAAACTTGATGTGCTATGTATGGTCTAAAATTAATAAACTAACCTAGACACCTAGTAATATAAAACAGACTCAACTAAACTAGACCACACGACAGGCAAGTGTACCTATCAATGTAGTACAGACTAAGTAAGTCCGAGTGTCGAACCCACAGGACACTAATGGAAAACAAAACTAGACTCAACTAAGACTTAACAAAATTGGTTTATAAACGATTTAAAGGTTTTTGGTTTTTTTTTAAATAATTAATTAAAATAAAATAAATAAATAAGATAAGATAAACAGACAGCAAGGATAACTGAGGAAAATATCAGGATAGGAAGGCAACTACCTAGGTCAAGAATCCTACATGCAAACTCATAACACTCGGTAATGGAAAACTGAATGGCTACCAGATTTAAAGATAACTTAAGAAACCCTAAGACGTACTAGATCTCCTCCCGGTCTCACTAACACACCCCAAAGAATCCTAAAGATTAAAATACTGGTTATCTAGCTCGGATCACCTCCCGGTCTCACCTCACTAAGAATGTAAAGGTACTCTAATGACTCGATCACCTCCCGGTCTCTCTAATCACAATACACCCGAAGATGTAAAGGAGTAATCTAATTGGGTTAACTATGACTTGGAATTGCAAGAAACTTAAGAAAACTAGGATAGGATCTCCTCCCGGTCTCACCCAAAACCTAACACCTAAAGCTCTAGACAACCCAACATTCCATCACCTCCCGGTCTCAAGAATGGAAGAATACAAAAGTCCTCTAGATTCTCTAATCAAGTTCCTATGGCTTTCGGTACCAAAACCATAAACTAAGCTACAAGCACAAAGCAAGCAACCCTAATAATCATCCAAACATGAAAGACATTCACTAAGACGATCATGGAACTATCAAAGATAATAAATCAAACTTAGATACGCACACACATCATAATAAACGCCAACCAAACTTTTACCAAAACATTAACCATTCAATAAATAATCCATAAACCGAGAACTATAAATTTAACATGCATTCATCAACAACCTAGGTAGTGGTTCAAAATTTAGCTACTCATAATCATGAAAAACAATAAAAACAAAGGTTCAACACAAAAATTAATCATGATCTCAATATTCATGAACACGAAGTCAATAAATATAAAAACTAAATTTTTAGTGATCGAACCAGTAGCTTCACTCTTAAACCCAAGCCTTCCTGACCTTCAATTCCTCTTTAAAGTCCTCGAGGCTGCTGCCTCTTTTCTTCGTTTGCGGCTCTCCTCCTCAAAGGCGGCTGATAATGTTCTGTTCTCCCCAAAAAAATAATAATCCTCTTCGATAATGATGTGCCGCCTCTTGGCGGCTGCCAAGATCCTCTCTGTTCAAGATGTGATCCCCTATTAATATGTGTGAAGGCTTTTGACTTTTGAAAGTCTTGGGCCGTGAAATTACATAAGTCACCATTTTTTATTTTTATTATTATTAATTGACATATTATTATTATTATTATTATTATTATTATATGCTCATGACTCGGGTGTTTTTGTCTCAACCAAAGTTCCTCATTTACGCTTTAACGTCCATAAACACCTGCTCCCAAATGTTTGTGTCTCGATTAAAATTCTTTCGTTTTAAGCTCATTTTCCACAAACACCTATAAAATAATAAAATACATAAATACAAAATAAAAACGACATAAAACGAATAAAAACCTGACCAAATAATATACAAAATACACGGGAAAAGAGATGTGTTTTGCAACACATCAAACATCCCCACACTTAAACCTTTTTCGTCCCCGAAAAAGACTGCAATGGAATCATAATCAGGACTCTCGGTTTCAAAAACTTTTAGGTTAATTAATTAAGATTTAATGACGCATCAACCAAAACTGTCGGTATTGTTGTCCACCTAAACCCAACCACCAGCTAATCAGGCCCCAATCATGTAAAGCAAATTATGTTCATATTATTACAATCAATCTATGGGTCTCACACTCAAGATATCCAGCTTCACCTAATCCCACCTCAAGCTTTCGAAGCAAAGGTTAAACCATATAGATTTACCAACCACTGCAAACTAAACTCCCTAATGTATTAGAAATTAAATTTATGATGGATGATGGATGAAGTGTATGAGCTTAGATATATTTTTTTTTCTTTTTTTTTTCATACCTAACCCAGAGGTTGTCTCAATCAGAGTCACCATCCCCAAGAGCGACAGCATGAGCTTCGGTATTTTTCTTTTCAACCTGATCTCGAGGGAGTTTCGATCAGAGGCTTTCGTTTTTTTTTTGGTCTAGCTCAATTGATGGACATGTGGATTTTTTTTTTCAGACGCCACTTTTCACCGGATTTATTCTCATAAAAAGGATCAAGTGTGCCATTTAATTAATAATACATATGGGTTTTAAACTTGCAGTGGTACCTCTAATTACTATTAGCGGTTTCAATTCTACCGTTTCTCCTAAGATGAGAACCCACAAGATATCATGATTTATTAAGGTATATTAGGAACAATCCTAGGACCTTTCAAAGCTAGCTGGGCCTACCGACACATCATGAGTAAACACGCTTTCAATCTATTTATTTTCTCATATATATAATATTTTGAAAACCAAAAATCCCAATTTTACTATCATTTTCCATATAAAATGCACAAAAAATCAGGGACATTTTTCAATTTTTTTAATTTTTTTTTTGGATTTTTATATTTTATGACTAAAACTACCTAAAAATAAAAACGAAGTTCCCATCCCCACACTTGAATGACACATTGTCCTCAATGTGAGAGTAGAATAAAATAAAGTAGAAATAAAAAAATACAACAAAAAGGAACAGACTCCCCTGGATATAAGCAGTGTAGATGTCAGCACTCTGAAGTTGTCCTTCTAAACTAGACCGTCCTTCTAAACTAGGCCGTATAGCATTTCATTCGCGGCCTTTGACTCAAACCTGACAGATAAAAACTAAAAAGAAAATATAAAAACAAATGGTTGCCTTTAATGATTTTTGGGTCGTCCCCACCCGAATGGAGATTGAGTACGGGTGGCTAGATCCAAACCTGCAATAAAATATATTAGACAAACCAACGACTCATAACTGACTCTCTCCATCATCCCCACACTTGAAGGAAAGATATCCCCAAAGTGAGTTAAGAGAAAACTGACTCAAAATAAAAATAAAAGACTCTAAAAAAAATACAGACTCAATATACAAAAATGCAGGAAACGTATTTAAAAGGCAAGATGGTGGAATGTGGTGGATGATGGTAAAACATGTGATAAAATGGCTGTGAACGGTGGTAGAATAAAATAGGGTAGAAAATAATTTTTTCTAATTAACTCGCGCAACGTGAAGGACACTGGTGATCTCAACATGCGTCGCGAGCGAATAAAATATAACTTTCCGGGGTAATTACTGTTCACATGAGACGAACAGGTCAGCCCAGGCTCCTCGCATGACGCGAAAAACCATTTTTCACAGAAAGTTAATTAAATTTTATGTTTAGAAAAAAATTTTCTTTTATTACCCAAACTTACACCAAAAATCCCAATCATATAAAGATTTAAATAAATACCCGGGATCCGCTCATGATATAATTTTACTTGCCTAAACAAACATGAAAACCTGCGAAAAGACTCAAAAACAGTTATAATAATCTAAACAAAGAAAAATAAAAACAAAAATAATACAAACTCTACAGCTATGTTTTCACCTTGGTTTCAATCAGGTGGCTTATATTTTATCCAGCCCATATCCAACGCGTTTAATTCTTTTCTTTCACCATTGTTCATCAAGAAACAATTGGTGAATTTAAAAATATGTTTGAAAAACTCATACGCGTTGGGCCACCTATCCCTGCACTTACCTGGACAAAAATTGATGTTTAGCGTGTACTGTTGGCCCATGTAATTACTAACCTTCTCCCGTTTGTGGTCTACTACAGTCTTTCTTCTTGCCATCACTGCATACAGACACTAAAACAAACACGATCACGGGCACCAGATATATAAAGAAAACAAAAAGACACACAAGCACGCAAAAAGAAAATGAAAGCCTATGACTCTCTAGACACACTAAAAAACCAAAAAGACTCAAATAAGACCAATTAATCAGTGAAGTCCTAATCAAAGCTAGTTTCGCAATCGCCAAGTGTCCCCGGCAACGGCGCCAAAAACTTGATGTGCTATGTATGGTCTAAAATTAATAAACTAACCTAGACACCTAGTAATATAAAACAGACTCAACTAAACTAGACCACACGACAGGCAAGTGTACCTATCAATGTAGTACAGACTAAGTAAGTCCGAGTGTCGAACCCACAGGACACTAATGGAAAACAAAACTAGACTCAACTAAGACTTAACAAAATTGGTTTATAAACGATTTAAAGGTTTTTGGTTTTTTTTTAAATAATTAATTAAAATAAAATAAATAAATAAGATAAGATAAACAGACAGCAAGGATAACTGAGGAAAATATCAGGATAGGAAGGCAACTACCTAGGTCAAGAATCCTACATGCAAACTCATAACACTCGGTAATGGAAAACTGAATGGCTACCAGATTTAAAGATAACTTAAGAAACCCTAAGACGTACTAGATCTCCTCCCGGTCTCACTAACACACCCCAAAGAATCCTAAAGATTAAAATACTGGTTATCTAGCTCGGATCACCTCCCGGTCTCACCTCACTAAGAATGTAAAGGTACTCTAATGACTCGATCACCTCCCGGTCTCTCTAATCACAATACACCCGAAGATGTAAAGGAGTAATCTAATTGGGTTAACTATGACTTGGAATTGCAAGAAACTTAAGAAAACTAGGATAGGATCTCCTCCCGGTCTCACCCAAAACCTAACACCTAAAGCTCTAGACAACCCAACATTCCATCACCTCCCGGTCTCAAGAATGGAAGAATACAAAAGTCCTCTAGATTCTCTAATCAAGTTCCTATGGCTTTCGGTACCAAAACCATAAACTAAGCTACAAGCACAAAGCAAGCAACCCTAATAATCATCCAAACATGAAAGACATTCACTAAGACGATCATGGAACTATCAAAGATAATAAATCAAACTTAGATACGCACACACATCATAATAAACGCCAACCAAACTTTTACCAAAACATTAACCATTCAATAAATAATCCATAAACCGAGAACTATAAATTTAACATGCATTCATCAACAACCTAGGTAGTGGTTCAAAATTTAGCTACTCATAATCATGAAAAACAATAAAAACAAAGGTTCAACACAAAAATTAATCATGATCTCAATATTCATGAACACGAAGTCAATAAATATAAAAACTAAATTTTTAGTGATCGAACCAGTAGCTTCACTCTTGAACCCAAGCCTTCCTGACCTTCAATTCCTCTTTAAAGTCCTCGAGGCTGCTGCCTCTTTTCTTCGTTTGCGGCTCTCCTCCTCAAAGGCGGCTGATAATGTTCTGTTCTCCCCAAAAAAATAATAATCCTCTTCGATAATGATGTGCCGCCTCTTGGCGGCTGCCAAGATCCTCTCTGTTCAAGATGTGATCCCCTATTAATATGTGTGAAGGCTTTTGACTTTTGAAAGTCTTGGGCCGTGAAATTACATAAGTCACCATTTTTTATTTTTATTATTATTAATTGACATATTATTATTATTATTATTATTATTATTATATGCTCATGACTCGGGTGTTTTTGTCTCAACCAAAGTTCCTCATTTACGCTTTAACGTCCATAAACACCTGCTCCCAAATGTTTGTGTCTCGATTAAAATTCTTTCGTTTTAAGCTCATTTTCCACAAACACCTATAAAATAATAAAATACATAAATACAAAATAAAAACGACATAAAACGAATAAAAACCTGACCAAATAATATACAAAATACACGGGAAAAGAGATGTGTTTTGCAACACATCAAACATCCCCACACTTAAACCTTTTTCGTCCCCGAAAAAGACTGCAATGGAATCATAATCAGGACTCTCGGTTTCAAAAACTTTTAGGTTAATTAATTAAGATTTAATGACGCATCAACCAAAACTGTCGGTATTGTTGTCCACCTAAACCCAACCACCAGCTAATCAGGCCCCAATCATGTAAAGCAAATTATGTTCATATTATTACAATCAATCTATGGGTCTCACACTCAAGATATCCAGCTTCACCTAATCCCACCTCAAGCTTTCGAAGCAAAGGTTAAACCATATAGATTTACCAACCACTGCAAACTAAACTCCCTAATGTATTAGAAATTAAATTTATGATGGATGATGGATGAAGTGTATGAGCTTAGATATATTTTTTTTTCTTTTTTTTTTCATACCTAACCCAGAGGTTGTCTCAATCAGAGTCACCATCCCCAAGAGCGACAGCATGAGCTTCGGTATTTTTCTTTTCAACCTGATCTCGAGGGAGTTTCGATCAGAGGCTTTCGTTTTTTTTTTGGTCTAGCTCAATTGATGGACATGTGGATTTTTTTTTTCAGACGCCACTTTTCACCGGATTTATTCTCATAAAAAGGATCAAGTGTGCCAT
The DNA here is from genome assembly GCA_030844895.1 of Ambrosia x helenae. Lineage (NCBI taxonomy): Eukaryota > Viridiplantae > Streptophyta > Magnoliopsida > Asterales > Asteraceae > Ambrosia > Ambrosia x helenae. Next base: position 45,617,663 of record CM061232.1, on the reverse strand, counting down.
TTAATTAATAATACATATGGGTTTTAAACTTGCAGTGGTACCTCTAATTACTATTAGCGGTTTCAATTCTACCGTTTCTCCTAAGATGAGAACCCACAAGATATCATGATTTATTAAGGTATATTAGGAACAATCCTAGGACCTTTCAAAGCTAGCTGGGCCTACCGACACATCATGAGTAAACACGCTTTCAATCTATTTATTTTCTCATATATATAATATTTTGAAAACCAAAAATCCCAATTTTACTATCATTTTCCATATAAAATGCACAAAAAATCAGGGACATTTTTCAATTTTTTTAATTTTTTTTTTGGATTTTTATATTTTATGACTAAAACTACCTAAAAATAAAAACGAAGTTCCCATCCCCACACTTGAATGACACATTGTCCTCAATGTGAGAGTAGAATAAAATAAAGTAGAAATAAAAAAATACAACAAAAAGGAACAGACTCCCCTGGATATAAGCAGTGTAGATGTCAGCACTCTGAAGTTGTCCTTCTAAACTAGACCGTCCTTCTAAACTAGGCCGTATAGCATTTCATTCGCGGCCTTTGACTCAAACCTGACAGATAAAAACTAAAAAGAAAATATAAAAACAAATGGTTGCCTTTAATGATTTTTGGGTCGTCCCCACCCGAATGGAGATTGAGTACGGGTGGCTAGATCCAAACCTGCAATAAAATATATTAGACAAACCAACGACTCATAACTGACTCTCTCCATCATCCCCACACTTGAAGGAAAGATATCCCCAAAGTGAGTTAAGAGAAAACTGACTCAAAATAAAAATAAAAGACTCTAAAAAAAATACAGACTCAATATACAAAAATGCAGGAAACGTATTTAAAAGGCAAGATGGTGGAATGTGGTGGATGATGGTAAAACATGTGATAAAATGGCTGTGAACGGTGGTAGAATAAAATAGGGTAGAAAATAATTTTTTCTAATTAACTCGCGCAACGTGAAGGACACTGGTGATCTCAACATGCGTCGCGAGCGAATAAAATATAACTTTCGGGGTAATTACTGTTCACATGAGACGAACAGGTCAGCCCAGGCTCCTCGCATGACGCGAAAAACCATTTTTCACAGAAAGTTAATTAAATTTTATGTTTAGAAAAAAATTTTCTTTTATTACCCAAACTTACACCAAAAATCCCAATCATATAAAGATTTAAATAAATACCCGGGATCCGCTCATGATATAATTTTACTTGCCTAAACAAACATGAAAACCTGCGAAAAGACTCAAAAACAGTTATAATAATCTAAACAAAGAAAAATAAAAACAAAAATAATACAAACTCTACAGCTATGTTTTCACCTTGGTTTCAATCAGGTGGCTTATATTTTATCCAGCCCATATCCAACGCGTTTAATTCTTTTCTTTCACCATTGTTCATCAAGAAACAATTGGTGAATTTAAAAATATGTTTGAAAAACTCATACGCGTTGGGCCACCTATCCCTGCACTTACCTGGACAAAAATTGATGTTTAGCGTGTACTGTTGGCCCATGTAATTACTAACCTTCTCCCGTTTGTGGTCTACTACAGTCTTTCTTCTTGCCATCACTGCATACAGACACTAAAACAAACACGATCACGGGCACCAGATATATAAAGAAAACAAAAAGACACACAAGCACGCAAAAAGAAAATGAAAGCCTATGACTCTCTAGACACACTAAAAAACCAAAAAGACTCAAATAAGACCAATTAATCAGTGAAGTCCTAATCAAAGCTAGTTTCGCAATCGCCAAGTGTCCCCGGCAACGGCGCCAAAAACTTGATGTGCTATGTATGGTCTAAAATTAATAAACTAACCTAGACACCTAGTAATATAAAACAGACTCAACTAAACTAGACCACACGACAGGCAAGTGTACCTATCAATGTAGTACAGACTAAGTAAGTCCGAGTGTCGAACCCACAGGACACTAATGGAAAACAAAACTAGACTCAACTAAGACTTAACAAAATTGGTTTATAAACGATTTAAAGGTTTTTGGTTTTTTTTTTAAATAATTAATTAAAATAAAATAAATAAATAAGATAAGATAAACAGACAGCAAGGATAACTGAGGAAAATATCAGGATAGGAAGGCAACTACCTAGGTCAAGAATCCTACATGCAAACTCATAACACTCGGTAATGGAAAACTGAATGGCTACCAGATTTAAAGATAACTTAAGAAACCCTAAGACGTACTAGATCTCCTCCCGGTCTCACTAACACACCCCAAAGAATCCTAAAGATTAAAATACTGGTTATCTAGCTCGGATCACCTCCCGGTCTCACCTCACTAAGAATGTAAAGGTACTCTAATGACTCGATCACCTCCCGGTCTCTCTAATCACAATACACCCGAAGATGTAAAGGAGTAATCTAATTGGGTTAACTATGACTTGGAATTGCAAGAAACTTAAGAAAACTAGGATAGGATCTCCTCCCGGTCTCACCCAAAACCTAACACCTAAAGCTCTAGACAACCCAACATTCCATCACCTCCCGGTCTCAAGAATGGAAGAATACAAAAGTCCTCTAGATTCTCTAATCAAGTTCCTATGGCTTTCGGTACCAAAACCATAAACTAAGCTACAAGCACAAAGCAAGCAACCCTAATAATCATCCAAACATGAAAGACATTCACTAAGACGATCATGGAACTATCAAAGATAATAAATCAAACTTAGATACGCACACACATCATAATAAACGCCAACCAAACTTTTACCAAAACATTAACCATTCAATAAATAATCCATAAACCGAGAACTATAAATTTAACATGCATTCATCAACAACCTAGGTAGTGGTTCAAAATTTAGCTACTCATAATCATGAAAAACAATAAAAACAAAGGTTCAACACAAAAATTAATCATGATCTCAATATTCATGAACACGAAGTCAATAAATATAAAAACTAAATTTTTAGTGATCGAACCAGTAGCTTCACTCTTGAACCCAAGCCTTCCTGACCTTCAATTCCTCTTTAAAGTCCTCGAGGCTGCTGCCTCTTTTCTTCGTTTGCGGCTCTCCTCCTCAAAGGCGGCTGATAATGTTCTGTTCTCCCCAAAAAAATAATAATCCTCTTCGATAATGATGTGCCGCCTCTTGGCGGCTGCCAAGATCCTCTCTGTTCAAGATGTGATCCCCTATTAATATGTGTGAAGGCTTTTGACTTTTGAAAGTCTTGGGCCGTGAAATTACATAAGTCACCATTTTTTATTTTTATTATTATTAATTGACATATTATTATTATTATTATTATTATTATTATATGCTCATGACTCGGGTGTTTTTGTCTCAACCAAAGTTCCTCATTTACGCTTTAACGTCCATAAACACCTGCTCCCAAATGTTTGTGTCTCGATTAAAATTCTTTCGTTTTAAGCTCATTTTCCACAAACACCTATAAAATAATAAAATACATAAATACAAAATAAAAACGACATAAAACGAATAAAAACCTGACCAAATAATATACAAAATACACGGGAAAAGAGATGTGTTTTGCAACACATCACTTCTAAAGTCCAACCAAGGTCACATTGGGTAGTTGTTAAGAAATAAGAGTTTCCAGATTTAACACAATTGTGATGGTGGTCTAGTGGTCAGTGTGTTTGTGTAAGAAATTGAACCGGCTTGGACGCGGGTTCAAACCCCGGTCTAAGCTATTATTTTTTTTGTAATTAATTCAAAGTTTTTGTATTAATATATGTTCATAGTATGATTGTATGAGTCCAAAAGTGTTATAATATATTTTTTTTGAAGGTACGGAAATGATAAAAATTTAACGTTTTATTATTCGAGGTCTCAAACGTACATAGAATTAATACGAAATGTTAAATACGAAAAGTGACGGATGTCACAAAAATACGCTTAAAACAGCAGTACACGCGATTAGGAATTTCGCATGCAATTAGGAAAAGTCAACTGGTGAGTAGGCTTGGTCAACAGGCGATTAGGGGCCTAATCGCCTGATACTTCAGGCGATTAAGGGCCTAATCGCCCCCTAACATTCCTAACCGCCCCCTGCATTAGGCGATTAGGATTCCTAATCGCCTGTTGCAGCTGTGCAACGGATTTTCGCGCGTTTAACCCTCCAAATCAGATCCGAAACATGCAAAAACACCCAATATCAAACCTAAACCATTTACCAACCCATTCCAAGCAAAAACCCCCAATTTATCACTGATCTAACATCCTTTATGCAATTATTTCCAAAAATGGCAAAGTACTAGGTTTCACCAACTAACCTTATCTTTCCTTAAATGGAAACAATCAGATTTCATCTCCTACAAGTTTGCAAATCAACATTTCTCTGTTTTAACACTTCCCTAGTGTAAATCCTAACAACATTCCATCATTAATCATACCATAATCATCCTAGATCTTCAATAATCATCCAAATGGGTCAAAATACACATTTTCATCAAAACACAACAACAATAGCTCAAACTCTTAGATAATCATCCTGATAACCTCTACATAACAGAAGTACAACCATTTCATGGAAACATTCATGTTATAATCACCAAGAAGATCAACATATGCATGTAAACTTCACATATAGCAAGTATTATGGTGTAGACTTGTTTTAGAACTCTTTTTAAAGGGTTTTAAAGACACAAACTTAGCAAAACAAGGTCTGGACTTTTGGGGAATCAAAACAACAACTTTACAAAGGTTAGAGATGAAGAACACACCTTGGATTTTATCAAAGAAAGGTGTGTAAGCTTGGAAATGGTGATTTTTGTAGCAAAGCAAGTTCCAGAGGTGTTCTAGGGTGTGTGGGTGGCTTAGGATCAGTTAGGGTTGCTCTAAGGGTGTTTGGGGAGTTAAGGGTTCTATTTATAGGTGTTTTGACCCGTTCACAGCAGTGCAGGCGATTAGCAGTCCTTAGCAGGCGATTAGCAGTCCTTAGCAGGCGATTAGGGGCCTAATCGCCTGACACTTCAGGCGATTAGGGGCCTAATCGTCCCCTAAGCCCTCCCAATCGCCTATAGACAGGCGATTAGGCAATCCTCTGATTCCTAATCGCCTGTAACACATTTGTCTGGGTTTTCGGCGCGTTAAACACTATTTTAACACATATAAACACGCATTAACATACCAACAAGTCACGTAATGATTATAAACACATAATGCATGATAACTAACACATTTACATCCGTTCACCAATTCCCGGGACTCAAGACTTGCGTGTGTGCGTTAAACCCGGTGATTCCACGAATCACCAATCCTTGTACACATGGTTATGGACCGACTCCCGATGATCCCGCGGATCACCGTAACGACTCCCGATGATTCCCTAGAATCATCATAACGACTCGACTGATCTAGTTAAGTATGTAATAGGTATGACTCGCTAAGGTAGACTTACTAGTTTAGTCAACGTTACTAACCTGAGTTTGCCGGGTGTCACATAAAGTGTCAAGGTTCAAGGTGATGTTTCCGGTCCTGACAATTTGATCGGTTAGCATAGTTTGGGGGTCTCTTGCGGTTAGTTTTAGGTGTTTCGGTTTTGGTGATGTATTTTTTGTATTTTTTGGTGTACATCTAGCTTCTTGCTAGTTTGTTGGTGAAATGAAAGTCTCATTTTCGGTTAAAAAAAATCGTATAATACACAAACAGAAAAATAATTCAAATGATTGCGGCAAAACATGTGACTTTTGTCAAGGGAAAATCACCATTTTAGACATTGACCAACCTTTTTTTTTTTTTTTTACCAAAATAGCCACCTCCCATCTCTTGGGGAGTTGGCTCACAGGTCCCGAGGCGTCTTCGTGAGACCTCGGTAATGGACCACTAGCTGATTGCCACCTCATGGAAAGACGGTTCCCGAATTCCAAAACGTCTTTGTGAGGCTTCCCAAGTCTTTCCTCTCTCTCTCTCTCACTTTCTCTCTTCTCTCTCTCCTCACTTTCTCTCTTCTCTCTCTCCTCACTTTCTCTCTCCTCTCTCTACTCCCACTTCACCGAAGCTAAAATTCGTTTGCAGGACCCATTTGCACATAATTCTTGAATTTAATATGGAGAAGAAGCTAGAGAACTAACCTCGAGAATTTCTCCAATATTAACAACGAAGGCATCTGGAAGAAAATTCACTGGGATCCAAACGCCATCTTTCTTAACTTCCAAACCTTCGACTTCGTTCACTTGGAGAAGAATGGTAATTCCAGTAGCGTCCGATTGAGGGGTTAGACCGATAACCAGATCCGGAAATCCAGGTCTTCTTTCTTTTCTCCGTCACACCGGAGACGGAGACGTCTCAGATCTGTTCCTTTATTAAAATTTATGGTTCTGCACCACCAGTCCACCACTCAAACCAGAACTCGACACCGCGATTGCGTCAAAAGACGCAAAGGTTTATGTGGTTGCGTTTAACATATTGTGGTTGCGTTTAACATGGTTTATGGTTTACGTTTAACATATTGTGGTTGCGTTTAACCATAAACCATGTTAAACGCAACCACAATATGTTAAACGCAACCACAATAACCATGTACGACCGTGAAGGTGGAGGGTCATTAGAAAGTGTGGCAGGTACGACTGTGATGGTTCGGGTTCGGACGTTGTTGTAGATTCAGGGAGGTGGGTGGTCGGATTGTCAGGTATTGGTGTTGGTGATGTGCGAGGTGGTCGGAGGTCGACTGGTTCAACCGGTAGTCGGTGACCAGAAATGGTTCGGAGACGCCGAGTGGATTAGTGATTTGTTATGACGATGGTTGTTTATTAGCATTAGATGGACGGTGGGGATGCTTGACGGAGAACGAGGAAGGCGAAACATATTGTAATTAACATATTGTGATTTCTTGATCTACAACATTAGTGAGAGAGAGAGGAGAGAGAAAGGGAGGGTGGGAGAGGAGAGAGAAAGGGAGAGAGAGAAAGGGTGACGTGTCGTGTAGTTATTGGTCCTCCACTGAGGTCTCACAAAGACTTCTCAGAACCTGTGAGCCGACTCCCCAAGAGATGGGAGGTGGCTAGTTTGATAAAAAAAGGTTGGTCAATGGCTAGTTTCGTGATTTTCCCTTTTGTCAATCTAACCGTTTGAAGTCTTACTTTTATCTCGTTTATTGAGGATCCCAACGTATTCTTTATTGTCACTACAAATATTCTAATATTCCTTCCCCACGATGAATATAATATTTTTTACTTTTGAATTGCTTAAAAAGTAAATTCGACTTAAGTTTGTCTAATTAAGTAATACGTGATTTGCCACTTATGTTATAGCCTAGTGGCAGAGAGGAAATCCTCTCTTGGGTGAGATTGAGAGTTCAACTTCAAAGGTGTGCAAAAAAATGTAAAAGGGTGTAAGAAATTAGTTGTTAAAAAAAAGTAATACGTGATTTATGTTATTTTGGGATTGGATGCGGTAGATTAGTTGATATCCGATTAGAGGTGATTATGGGGTCTGTCCCGGTAATCACTGACTAATTGAGCAGAATTTGTATGTAATAAATTTTTTAGGTGACGTGGAATAAAGCTTCGTTTTGGATGTTAAAAAAAAAGAAAAGTAATACGTGATTCATAAGTTTAAAGTTTTCACACGTTTGCTTTGCTAGGTGTTTAATTATTCATTGAAGTTTCCTTTATTTTTTTAACGACCAACAAAATACTATCTGAACTAATAGTAAGTTATCACTGATAAACGATTATCCACTGGCAATCCAAGTCCACCAAGTTATCAACTCAGGAAAAACCTACCACCTGAAGACCTACTGCGGTAAAACCCCTTTGGTCGGATTCGAACTTGAACCAGATGACCTCAAGCTCGTATCTTCATTTCTCATGCCAATCGAGCCGTAGCTCGTTTACTTAACACGAGATTCAAATTTTATTGTCCGTCTACCTGTCATTGTACTGTAAATTTTCCAGTTTATTAATGATAAATAAATGCTTTTATCTAAAAGAAATAATATAATACGTTAGTGTAATAGGGTAGGGATCACAAGAGAATCAACCCCTATTTGAGAACTGAGAGAATCATTGTGGACCACACATTTCTATAAAGGCAATTTTTTTGGCTTAATCGCACGTTTTTATACAAGGAATATTTTTTTAATTTATACATATGTGTATATTGCAATTATACATATGTGTATATTGGAAAAAAAAATTCCTATATAAAAGCAAATTTTTTTTTTGCCTTAAAGAAATGTGTGGTCCCAAATGGTTTTCTTAGTTGTCAATTTAACCAAAGGCTCTTATTTAAACCAATTTCTAGTGTAATATTGGATAGATATATTTGTCATAAAATATAATCATATTTATCATTAACTAGACTTCATTCCTTTGTCGCAATTGTTGTCAAATCTTGCTTGACTAACTACTGCCATTTTTTGTTGCGTCTTTGTGTGACGAATTTTTTTCTCTTTTCCTCGTCTTGCCTCGTCCCACATTAGACATGTATACTTATATTAAATGTGTGTTGACACGATGATGTGAGTGTCTGAGTCTATACCATTTAAAAAATAAATCTAAAGTTGTGTTTCTCTTTTTTATACATCCCAATAACATATCTTTAAACAACAAATTTACACCCTTTACCATTTTCCCTTGAACCATATCGATACTTATCGTCAACACTATCAATATTGTCCTTATGGTTTCTTGCTATTCATACATATACTTAGGGAGGGCTTCAACACTTAATAAGAAAAAAAAATCAGTGATCAACAATTATAAATGAGACATACTGGTCGGGAGTTGAAATTTCTTCCTGATAAGTTCAAGACAAGCAAGCCAGTTACGTTATAGCCTAGTGGTAGAGAGGAAATCCTATTTTGGGTGAGGTTGGAAGTTCAACTCCAAGGATGTGCAAAAAAAATGTAAAAGAAAAGGATGTAATAAATTAGCCGTTCAAAAAAAAAAAAAATTCAAGACAAACAAAAAGTCACATATCAATGATCATAAATGAGACGCAAAGATCGTCGGGTTTCTGAGGACACAACACGACTCTTCTGTCTCACAAACAACTATGGCATTATGTAACGCATAATGTGATGGTTTATTTAGTTAAGGGTTAGGATACATTAAATAAAAGAAAGTCGTAGGAAGAGTATCAAATGGAGTTCGATTGAACACATTCAAGCAGCATTGGAACCGTCTCACCGAATCCTACGGTCTTAATTTCTATGTTTTCTATTTTTTTAATTTTTAGCTTGTAGTTTTTAAAATTTGTGTTATTTCATCTCTTTTGTTTTTTATGTTGCATTGTATCTTTTCTTTATTTTCGTTATCATGTCATTTTTATGATTCATTATGTTTTTTTCTTTGATATTGTGTTATATTTTTTGACATTTTGTGACCCATCATGTTATATTTCGTAATCCATTGTATTTTTTGTATACTTCTCACCCTTCTTATTTTTATATACTGTGTAGGATAACTTGACCCATTTAGTTAAATATCTAAACTCATTACGTAATACATTACAAAGATGTTTTATATAGTCGAATACCTAAACTTCTATCAAAAAGAATTAAAGGAAACAAAACTTATAAACGAAAACCTTATACTTGAAACTAGGGCTCTGAATTTCTGACACAATACGAAAATACTACGTGAATCAAATATGAAATTAGCGGATTTAGGTTTAGTCTAGACGGGTTCAGGTCAATTTCAAGTAGAACCCGTAAACCTGTTTAGCTAAGCGGGTTAGGTTTGGGTCAACCCGTGAATATTTGGGTCTAGTTAGAGTCGGGTTCGGATTAGTGTAAAATTTTTGAGTTCGGGTTAGACCCGCAAATCCACAAACACGACCCGTTTACACCCATAGTTTAAACATTAATCAAGTTTCTATTATAATAAATCAAGTTTGTAAACCTCAAGAAAATAATCGAGTAAATATCAGTGTTGCAAAACTCGGTTTGGGCTTGTACTCGACGACTCACCCTGGAGCGAGTACTCAGATTAATCAGGGGTTAAATCAGCCTATGCGGGGTGTACTCAGAGTAATCGGCCAAATAGGATGTATTCGACGACCTACTCTAAAGCAAGTACTCAGAAAACAATCAGTCAACTCGACATTGTTTTTACACCATCGGTAAATATTGACTTTTACACTTTAAAATGGATAATATATAATAGCAATAATAATAATTCATTTGAAGATGCCCACACATTTGTTCCAACTTTACTCACCCACTCGGCCACTCAACAACTTGGAAGAACAAACCACACTTGGATCCTCAGATCCAATATGGAAGCATTAATCTCTCAGTTCACTTACCTCTCCGATCAATCTCTCAACGACAAAAACTTCGATCCATCAACAATCGAAGAGCTTATGCGACTGTTTGAGCTGGAATCATACAAAGCATGGGCTGCAATGGAGCTCGACCTGGACAACGAAGTTGCAGATGCTGAGAATTCCATTCAAGAAGCGGAAGATGAGCTGAATTCCGCCATGGAAGAGGCTATGGAGGAGTTTAGGCAGTTTGAAGAGGAGATGGAGCGTGAGTCGAATAAGGAGCTGCAAGGGTTGTTGTCGATTGGAGAGAGTGCGAGGCGGTTGGGGAAGACGATGGAGAAGGCGGCCAATATCGCTTCGAATAGGTATAAAGTAGTAGGTTAGGAACACGTGTATTACACTGGTTGAATTATAGTTGTTATTAAGTTTTTAGTGTTGCTTCAAAGAGGGATAAAGTAATAAGTTAGAAACACGTGTATTACACTAAGTGAATAAAGTTTAAATTAGTATCGCTTCAAAGAGGTATAAGGTAATAGGTTAGAAACACTGGCATTACACCGATTGGATACAAATCTACAATTGTTATTAAATCGTTAGCATCGCTTCAAAGAGGTATAATGTACTAGGTTAGAAGCACGTGTATTACACTGGTTGAATACAGTTGTTATTAAATTATTAGTGTTGCTTCAAACAGGTATAATGTACTAGGTTAGAAATACGTGTATTAGAGCGAATAACGTTGTTATTATATCAATAGTAACGAAGCATAATTTAACTATTTTTTTTATTTTTATAAATGACTTTCTTAAATTGAGAAATGGTATAAAAATGAGTTTAATAAGATAAACATGAAAACTAATCTTAGGATCACAATACATGTGACAGATGGTGCAACTAGTTACTTATTAGGTATAGATAACAGTTTAGTCTATATTTTAGGAACTGTATTACGATTAATATCTTGTAAAATATAGATTTTGAGACTATGAGATTTACTGAGTATGTAGTTGTTTTGTATCTTGGACTAAACGGATATACACTAATATATATCCATGTATTCTAATAGGTATATTGAGGCAGCGTTGAATTCAGCGACTGCGTCGATGAGATCTGCGATGAAGACGGTTGCTGGTAAGGGGAAGAAAGTCCATCCTTCGTGAATGGATTTGATGATTGTAAGTGAATTTCTGAATCAACCATCTGAGGCTTATGTTCTTGTTGATGAATTATTATTGGTATGATATTTCAGTCGATGAGAAATTGTGAAATTATGTTTTAAATACTAAAAATGTGTGAATCATTTGAAGATGTATGTTAAGAAATTGGTGATGATAATAATTAATAATGCAAATTGTACAACTTATTTCATGAGTTCTTGTCTCTTGATGCTAACTACTTCTATACCGCAGGGTTTTGGTTTAGATATATATACGGATTTTTCATTTAGAAGCTTCAATTATTCGTTAATGAGTTCTAGAAAGCAAATGTTAAAATGAACATAATTGTTATTGATCGGGTTTTTTGAGCGCGCAAGACCTTCCTGCCCGTCCATGTTTTCTCACACCAGGCCGCCACACCCTTTTCTCATGCCGTGGCTGATGTGAGTGAGATTTCTCCACATGGTTTAGGGAAAAAATGAAGTGTGAAACTATTTTCTCCACCGTGTGATGGGGTGTGACCGTGTGAAATATGTAAATGAGATTTTTTGAAATGTTTTCTCTATCATATAATTTGGAAATAGAACACAAATGAAGATGACAAGGCATGTCGTTGATAAGGTTGGGCAGATAACTTGTAACGAGACTTAGCTAACATAACTCACTCATTCATATATGATTTACTTAAATTATGTTTTAGTGAGGGGCTTCAATTCGTCGTTTATTGTATTGCTATGAATGCCAAGTTAAGAACTTCTCCCTCTACTGTTCTTATTGGTCTACTGGTATGGTGTCCCCCCTTACAAGTGTAAGGTTATGGGTTCAAATCCTTGCAAATGCAAGGTATAGGTGGAATAAAAGGGTGTTAAAAAAAGTTTGCCGTTCAAAAAAAAAAAGAACTTCTCCCTCTCCTTAAATTTATGTATCCAATAAACTCTCGGGCTTCCATTGTGTTCCCATGTCTTAACAAACACTTAAGACAAAATACTCAAAAATGATCTTCGATAACTTAGATTTTTTAAATTTTTAGTTAAATAAACTTCATTTAGAGGTGATAAAAACACCCTCTTTGAGAACCGGAACCGACGATCCAAAATGAAACCTAACTGGTAGACACACAAACCGGTTCCTAACAAACTACAACCTAGGTTTGGGACCAGTTTGGGTTCCTCTCCATGCAGGGGCGGACCCCCCCCCCCACCCGATATTTTTCAAGCTTCGCCACTGTCTCCTTGTAACTGCTTTAAACCGAATGAACCTGTAAAAACCAGTTTGAACCAAATCGAACCGGTGAAAAACCGCCATAATTTAGTTATTCTCAATCTCATGTTTACCAATCAAATCGGTAAAGACAATCAAACCGCTTGACTTTTTGTTTACCAATCGAACCCTGGTTGAAACGAAACCAGTCTAGGGTTACAACCGATTTGTGCACCTTTAAATTCAATTATTCTCAGTCTCATGTAAGAAAAGTCACTTAACTCAATATTACAAAAACCAGAGGTGCACAAAATGAGTCTTTTTAAAACTAGAACCGGTTCCAGGTACGTTCGAGGTTTTTCCTGGTTTTGGCCGGGTAAAGATGGAACGGTTCCGGGTCAGTACTGTTTTGTTATCCTGGGTCTGAAACTGGTTTGTATCCTCAGGTCAGGTAGGGTAGGAACCAGTTATAGGTCGGATCCGAAACCAAGTTTGTGTGCATAATACTAAAAACAATAAAACAAAATTGTCATTGGGCTTAATGATTAGCCCATGAGAAAAACAACAACATAAATAGAAGCCAGGATGATCCATGTTCACTTTATCTTTAATGTGGCCCACTATTTCACCTTCCATTCTCCTTCCCTGAGTTTTTTTTACCAGAAACCCACATCATTCATCCTCACTAAACTCAACATTTGTCGATCTATATCATAAATTGATTATTATTATTATTAGTTTGATCACTTCAATCAACATGTCCAAGGTATGATTTTTATTGGGTTTGGTAAATTGATTGTTTGACTCTTGAATCTTGATCTAGGGTTTAGTTTTAATTTGATTTATTGGGTTTTTGTTAGGTGAATGAGAAAGATTCTGCTGCTAAACCTGAGACCTCACTGGGTATGTGTTTGTTTATGTATAAAGATTATAACTTTAACTGAAACGAGTGTTAAGATTAAATTTTTGTCAACTATGTGATGTAAATTTCGTATTTTGTTTTAATGAATGAAAGAATATGTTATTAGGTTAAAAACAAAAACTATGAATTAAACATAAGTGCTAACATAAAAATTATGTATCTTTAACAAATAAAATAATTGACACAGAAGGTTTAAAACATCAAAAACACACATAAAAAATAATTGACGTGAAAAAACCCACATAAAACACCCTAAACCCCTAAGGCGCAAATTTTCTTACGGCCTCAGCGTTAGAGACGTATGTACAAACTGAACCCCATTAGGCCGTCTCATACACATTTTCTTACTGAATCGAATCGCCTCGAGGCGTCTGCCTCCACTGTTTTTTTCTTAAAACCAGGGGTTTGAGTCACTACTCAATTTAATCATGAGTTTTGTAGTATTAATCTATGATCAAGATTCACTAGTTTATGCCTCGACTTTATCTTGTGGTTGGATTTATGCTTCATGTTGATCACCGGTATCTTCTTCTACTTCACTTTGCTATCTTGTTATTCGTTTTTTAGTCCTGCACTCTTATCTAGTTGTGATACACCTTTATAGGAATGCTTTTGCTCTTAATCTGGTATTCTTGCATTGTGAAGTCTCCATGTATCACTTCTTTATTGACAAGAATCGTCAATATAGAAGTTCATTGATCTCATAAATTAGGAGGTTTTGATCACACACATGCATATACATAAATGTGTGTATTTAATTACAAAATTCGTCCTGTATGTTTGAACCAAATTTGAAGACTCGTCCTTTGTCTTTAAAGTTGACGGGATTCGTACTTTATGTTTACAAATCTTGCGCGTTACGTCAACTGGTCTGGCTCTAAACCACCTAATTTATAACAATAATATTGTTGAGTAGTTAAATATCATGATCATCAGTTTAGTCTGTTATAATATAATAGCAGAGCCGCTGTTCAAAGCTAGCTTAACTTTGTTATTTTTTTATATTCTGATGTATTTTTTTAAACTAAGCACCTTTGCGAGCCTTCTATTTTAATTGGGTCTTTTCATGATGCCATTTTTTCAGTTATGTTTGCTACGCTCTAAAATTTTAATTTTAAATGTATTGATAAGCGACATGTTTGTACTCTCAAATAAGTTTGTTTTAACGATTTGTTTCTCCCGTGCAGAAGAGAAAACTAATCCAGCTGTGAAGAAAACTTCCTCGAGTTCAAGCTCTTCAGATGCACCTGCTATGCCCTTCATGCCTGGAGCTGGAAATCCTTTTGACTTCTCGTCTATGGCTGGTCTGCTCAATGTATAGTCCTTTCTTTCATGCCCATACATCACTTAAATCTCCGTATGCGTGTGGGGTGTGCGTGCACGCTCATGATAATGCTAGTTTAAAAAAAATTAGTGAGCTTGATGCTAACTTGCATGTGAATTTGATACTTACTGCGTTAGTTTCATTATTTTGACAAAAAAGTATAAAGCCATGAGAACTCTTGACCTGAATATTAGCATAAACGTTCCTCTGGTCTAAAACGATAATTTAGTGATGCTGCAAGTTCTAATGCATAGTATACAATCAGTTATACACATCCCAATATGTTTATGATCATATTAGAAAGATCCATCATTCAACAGAAAAAATCTAATGTACAATTTTTTGATCAATGGTGATTTACGTCATCACATATATATTATGATTACAGGATCCAAGCATCAAGGATTTAGCAGAGCAAATAGCAAAAGATCCATCATTCAACAAGATGGCTGAGCAACTTCAGCAGACTTTTCATGGTGGTGGTGACGGTGTTCCTCAGTTCGATCCACAGCAGTATTATTCCACCATGCAGGAGGTTATGCAAAATCCTCAATTCATGACCATGGCTGAGAGTCTTGGTACTGCCATGATGCAGTAGTATTATTATCATCATTATTGTTATTATTATTTGTATTATATTATAATTCTCATTGTTGTTTTTGTTGTTGTTGTTATTATTATTATTAAATTGTTGTTAAGCTTTTTCTATATCTTGCAGGATCCTTCAATGTCTCAAATGCTTGAAAGTTTATCTAATCCAGCTCAAAAGGATCAGCTTGAAGAGCGGATGGCACGTATCAAAGAAGATCCGTCTTTGAAACCTATTTTAGAAGAGATAGAATCTGGTGGTCCAACAGCTATGATGAGGTTGTGCAATCATTAATATACAACTTGTTTTATTTGTGGGGAATTTTTGAATTATTTATTAATTGTGTTTTTTAAAATTCATCAACCACAAACCAGGTACTGGAATGATCCAGATGTTCTAAAGAAACTGGGTGAAGCTATGGGTCTTGCAGTCACCGAAGATGCTACTGCTTCAGCTGGGAATCCAGTAGCAGATGAAGCCGAAGAAGACGCAAATGAGGAAGAATCAATCGTTCATCAGACGGCTAGTGTTGGTGACGTAGAGGTACTCAAGCTTAAACATACAGTTTTAGTTTCTTTTTTTAGTTATGGCCGAGTCATCGTAATTGTTATACAATTAGTTTCAAACCTCATCTTCAGGGTTTGGTTTCTTTTATTTTTATTTTTTATACTGGTCTAAATTTACTTCATCATAGTTTATATGTTCGTTAAATTTGAGGTGGCGAAATAGGTGGGACACTGTGGCCTTGTGGGTTGGATAACAAGTAGTTTTTTTTGAAGGGGTTGGGTTCGGTTGGGTTGGGTTGGGTTGACTAGAACGATATTTTGTCCATGATGTTTAAGTTTACTTAATTTATATAGTATGTCGGTTATTATTATAAAAGTTTTATATTCTTTTGATAATAATAATAATAATCTAGTTTTTTTAATATAATAAATTAATAATTGAGGAGCTTTTATGTGTAAAAAATATACACTATGAGATTTTTAAACTATTTGACTTGTTTACTTCCAAGCTGGATTTTCTGATTTTACCCGTTTGAGATGAAACATATCGCAAATCAGCCTATCCATACGTAAATGACTTGAATGCCACATCTAGGTTTAAGAAACTACTTATTTTGCTGGAGTTTTGTGCTTATTAAGATGATTGTTATATTGATGTTCATCAATGGAAAATGTGTTTAAATACTGTCACTTTGCGGTCTGAAATTATAATGAGTAGGTTGACCGGAAAAATGAAGTTTAGTGACATAATAATAAATTTATTTGCGGAATCACCAAACAATCTTACTCTTACGAGTACTGATGCAGCCAATTGTTTTGTTACACCTTCAATTTGTTGCTAAAAACATTGGTTGGCTTGATTAAAGTTCTGGTTAATTATCTATTTCATTGAAGAATACATGTTATCTTTATGTTAATATCCAACAATGATGATGTGTATGCTAATTTTTTATCGTTTGGTATATAAATAACTAGGGTTTGAAGAAGGCATTAGAGTCTGGTGCCGATAAAGATGAAGAAGATTCAGAGGGAAGAACAGCGTTACATTTTGCTTGTGGGTATGGTGAGGTAAGACATGAATGCATCACGGAATAATTTATTTATATTACAAAATTTACATCATTACAATATCGATATTATATATCTGCATAAAACCTTTTAGAAGGTTGTATGCATTAAAAATTACATTCCAGACCCAATTTATTTCAAACTAAATTTTTTTATTTGGCATGTTTGACCCGTTAACATTACCCAAATCAGCCATGCATAAGTAACGGATCGAACTTTTTAACTGTTATTGTAGGTGAAATGTGCTCAAGTTCTCATTGAGGCTGGTGCGAAGGTGGATGCATTAGACAAGAACAAGAACACCGCGCTCCACTATGCAGCTGGTTATGGCAGAAAAGAATGTGTAGCCCTCTTGCTCGAGAATGGTGCCGCTGTGTAAGCATACTATCCTACCCAACCCACATAGTTTACTATCTTTTTCTTGATTTTCAAATTTATTTTAATTATAATTTTATTGGTTTAGTACCTTGCATAACATGGATGGAAAAACACCTATCGATGTTGCCAAGCTGAACAACCAGAATGACGTATTAAAGCTGCTCGAGAAGGACGCTTTTCTGTAAGCCGAATGTAAACTTGGGGAGCAGTGTTTGTGTTGAACCAACTGAACTGAGAGTGATATGTTGGTTTTTAAAGGCATTTTGATTTTGATGTGTTCTGTTCTTTAGTGAAATTACATAATTGACTTTGTGGTCAACTTTGTCTCCTTGGAAGTTATTATAACAGATGTCAGATGTTAAGTTAATTTGATACATTAACATCTGTAAGTTACATAGATTCAGTGTTCTGATCATGACTTGGATGTTGCTTCATCTTGTTTTTACAAAAGAAATTTTGTTTTCTTTTCTTTTTTTTTGTCAAAAATATTTTTCATGGATTTAACATTTATGTAAAGGCCAGCCCATTTGAATAACTCTTTTCAAGTAGATTTGAAAGTTGTTAAAACGTAGAGGTTTTAGTTTTAACCTTTTTCAAATAAGTTGCATTTTTATCGGCGTTAAGTTTTATTCGTTAGGACGTTAAAAAAGGCTTACTAAATTAAAAATTCATGGGTCACTAAAAGATAAAAATAGACTCAAAACTTGTATAAAATGTATCTAAAAGTTGCTTCACTAAACAAGTGTTATAGAATTTTTTTTAAGTAAAATAAAATATAGTACAGCCGTACAGGGTATGCTAAACTAAATATTGGTCAATTACAATATAATTAAATTATAAAAGATACAAAACAACTACAAACGACATGGCCTATTAGCTCAGTTGGTTAGAGCGTCGTGCTAATAACGCGAAGGTCGCAGGTTCGAGACCTGCATGGGCCAACTTTTTTATTTTTCATTTCTTTTGTGTCTTATGTCTGATGTTTCTCTCGATTAATGTTTCCGATAACTTTAATTTAATTCAATCTAATTAAACTTCAGTTAAAAGAGTATAATCAAATAAAAGAATATCCTTTTTTTTTCCTGAGGAATAATATAAAAACATCATGTACGAAAGTTTAGGGGTGATCAAACCTTAACCATTAACCGAAATTAACCGATAACTGAACCGTTACCGAACCGAATTAACCGATAACCAAGATTAACCGATGGTTATGGTTAAAGGTGTCCCATAATTGAACATTAATCGAACCGAACCGATCTAGTATAGCACCTTCAAACATGTTTGTTTCGTCTTGAAATTACTCTTTTAGATATGCTTCTAGTACATGGAAAGGTATGGGAAAAAATGTTTGAATAAATGGAAAAGGTATAAAAATAATACAAACATAGCTTTGTTAATTAACTCTTGAAATCACTCTTGCCTGTGTTCTTCTAAACATGCAATAGTCCCGTATCAAATTCTAATTAAAAATTATAAGGAGTTAAATTGGCTATAATATAAATGCAAGACTCCCGTATCTGAATTCCATTCAAAATTAAAGCTCTTCAATTTCTATATTTTTTCATGCCTGATGGTTAAAACTTTGAACTTGGCCAAGTAATTTTTTTTTTCACTCAAACTCTAGTTCAAACGTGGCTTGGTTAATTAACCGAAACCGAATCATAATTGAGCTTCATACCGATTAACAAAAACCGAAGTTCGGTTATGGTTATGGTTACGGTCACGGAAATCCTATAACCGAAGGTAGCGGTTATGGTTATGGTTAATAGTAATAACCGAACCAAACCACCATTTGCACACCCCAAAAGTTTAACTCAAAAACATTTTATAAAAGAAGTGGTTTGCAACTTTTCAAGGTTACATGTTATACGTCCGATGTTTTATCGATGATATTTTAAATTAAATTCATGAAATTCTAATAAAATAAAAGTATTTTTTTTTTCAAACAATTTTGAGGAATTAAATAGACATGAAAACTTTGTATGAAAAATATCACATACGAAAACTTGACTTGAAAACGATTTATAAAATATGGGTGCTTCAAGTCAATATCAAATACACATAAAATAAATGTAGCTCCTGACTTATACAACATAGACACGATGAATTAACAACATGAGCTTGATCATACTCACTTTGTTTCTTAGAGTTGAATTTCCAAGCATATATACATAGGACGTAAATGAGCTAGCTGAGCTAAATGAGGACCGACCCTAAAACACATCAAAACCGACCCGGCTCTGTATTGTGGTTATGTTATCGATCCAGGAATTAGCTCCAGCCGGTTCTCGGGTCGGGTCGGTCCAGATCAGCATTGAAACCGAATAAAAACCAAAGGACCGAAAATAACTTGAAGTTTTAACTAACTTGCACTATTTTAGGCGCCCAATCATGGGCCTAAATGTCTAATACAATGGACGACAGCTGCTCTCATACTCTTATTTAAACCCATCTTTGACCTAATATACTAATCTGCAAGAACAAGAAGAAGAAGGCTGCCATCTGCGATCTAAAACTGTCTGCAACCTGCAATCAGAAAACCTGTTTTCAGTTTACCTGGTAATCTTGTATATTATCAAACATATTGCATATACACACACACACACACATCACAAATAAAGTTTGGTTCTTTATGAATTATATAAATATAAACGATGGGATCATATATATGGGATCACATATTCACATTAGGACGGACATTATTATTTGTATTGTCTTCTTGAACCTGCCTTGTGTAAGCTATGACCGTGATGTTATTCTTTTAGATATTCAACAGATGTTGATTTATAGTTGTTTGCTTGCTTTAATCTTTTCTCTAAATATTGTAGTTCCATGATTTAAGTTTTACATTCTTTTTGAAGTCAGCTGAAACTGTAATATAAAGAGTATTTTACTAGATGAATAGAACGGGTGAGTATGCACAAGAATCTGTGCAAGCCTGTAGGGACTCGGGTCATGAACAGACGGTGGGCATGATAGTTACTTTCATAATATAGTTAGTTTCATAAACCTGATGCACAGATTTTGATACCTCAAAAGTCATCTGCAAGAAAACCGTATACAATCTGTTCTAAAACTCAAATGAAGTATTATTTGTTTTATTATTTGGTTTGTTAATTTTATTTGTTTTTATAACAAACTTAGATGGATCGAAGAAGAATTACAAAGACTGAAGTTTGGGCGGTGTTTGAAAAGTTTACTGATGCGGTGTTTGAAAAGAATTACAAAGACTGAAGTTTGAGTTGTGCGAAAGTATATTTTGCTAACCCGACTAAATGCGGAATAGCGACATTGCAAAAACATCTTATAAGATGTCCAAAATTCCTTGGTAATTAAAATATAAAAGCGATTTACAATATAAAATTGGTTTACAAATAATACTTATATATATATATATATATTACAAAAAATAATGTTAACTAGCGAGCGGTTGAGTATCAATATAGAAAACATGAAGATGAAAACTTTTTGTTTTTGGTTTTAATTGAGACTAGTTGATTTAATTTTATGTCTTGCTATTCGTATCAACATTATGTTTTGTATTGCGAATTTAATTTTATGAATTTGGTTAAGTGCTTATGGTATTAATTATTAAAGTTAAAGTTTTGTTGAAAAGATTGTTCTATTTTGCTATTCATATCAGACTATCAGTTTATTGTTTGGTTGATTATGAAATTTGATGACTTGTATGCTTAACGGGTCAAAAGTAACTCAACGTGTCTTTAAGATGCTTAATAAGACATGATATATCAGGTCTTATTTATCTAGGCATTATGTCAACACTTCTAAAATACTAGTTCCGACTGAACTGGTAATTTTAATGATGTTTCCGAGGAGTACATCAATAATGCTAACGTATGCTAAACTTGTAGCTTGTACATCAATAATCTACTACAACAGGAAACTTATTGTAAACTTGCAGCCTATAGAAATGCTCAAAAAACTAAACTCCCTTTGGCGACAAGGAATCAAGGATCCAATAATATAATCTGTCCAATAATAATATCTTAAACGTCCTAAAATCATGAATATCTTTTTCTAAAATTCAACTTTAGAGAATTATATAAGATTATCCTATATAAATAAAAATTTTCGAAATATCCTATTTAAAATTATGCTAAATTTTTTCCTATAAAATAAATTATTATAAATATTTTTCTAATAGATCTTTTCTAACCTGTGATTTTGTGTGCTGTGCATCGATGATCGATTTGGATAAATCTTTTCCTATTAAATAAATGATTATCTAATATCTCCTATTTTTCCTATATAAGTTACATTAACCTACGCATGCTTTCATAATTAGCAACCAATCTACATAGTAAAACAGGCTGCTGCTGCTGTGCTGATTACCTTAAGATTGGGCTGCTGCTGCTGTGCTGATACGGATGTTGCTGCTGGCCTGCTGCTGCTTTGATATGGCTGCATAGTTGTGCTTTGATACGGCTGTCCTACCTGGTATGAATCATGTCAATTTAATTAGAACATGGTTAGAATCATAATTATATATGAAGATATTCACATATTAGAAGTTCCAATGCTGTTAGAAAATTCTACTTTCTATAACAGGCGTTAAGTTGATAAAAACACAAGGTTTTTGAAAGTTTTTTATCCTATGATATAGTACTTTGAGTTTTACACTTGCATACCAAATTTCATAATTTTTAACTATGTTTTGATACCTCAAAAGTGATCTGCAAGACTATGTATACAATCTGTCCTAAAACTGATTCATTAATATACGTGGGTCAGGTAACATATTAACAATAGTAACCTCTTTATACAGTCATGGGGGCCAGTGTGCAGAGCATGATGGGGGTGTTATAGGGCATTATCATGAGGTTACCACTATACATGATCTTACCAACCATAACAACCGTTACTGTCATCTACTACCTTAATATTGTTGCATTGCCCATAGTTACATTATAAAAAATCATATATACACAATACTAATTAGTATAAAAGATCATATATACATCACATTGTTTAGTTTACATAGGTTTATAAAATTTGACTTCGAAAGTCAAATGGATAGTTGTTTTCTACTAAGATTCGTTGCTATTGAATTTGATTAGTAGTGGAACTTTTTTCGATTGTATAATGATTAGAAAGAGGATAGAAAATAAAGTTTTGACAATTAGAAAGAGGATAAAAAATAAATTGTTGATAATTGTTTTGGGATAAAAAAACAATGTACTTAATATATTACCAGATTCGTTATCGGGTATGCTGTTTTAGTTGGCATGTTTTTAATGATATTGATATCCAGGTCTAAGGAACTTGATTTATTCTTGTGTAATATATATATTTTTGTTTATGTATCTTCTGCTAATTTCAGATCTGATTCAACTTATTCCTGTTTTTTGGTCAAAACCCTTGAAGGAAACATTCTTTCTACATACACATCTCTTTGTTTAGAAAATAGCGTCTGAGGCGATCAAGAAAACGCCTCAGGCCTTGAGGCGACGCTTCATGACACCTGGGTCAAAAGGCGATCAACAAAACGCCCTAGAGCCCCTCACGCTTTTTAAAACCAAGATTTAGCTCAATAATTCATGTATTTTTTCAATAAAATTTTACCAAGTGAGAAAATAAATTGATTGGAACCAAGATATAGCTCAATTTCTTACTGCATATAAAATTTTACCAAGTGAGCTAATGTTAAATATTTATTACTAACATTTGTTTTTTATTGATTATACATAGATGGATTTAACTAATATCGAGAATGTATTAAGCGACGAATCTCACGCAAGCCAAAAGAGGAAGTCACAAGTTCAATCTGAAAATCCAAAAAAGGAAAGTAAAACCGCTTGTACCAAGAAAACGGGAGGCTCTACTTCTAAAAAAATGGGAAAGACAAAGTCTAATGTTTGGGATGGTTTTGAGAAGTTTAAAGACGAGGATGGCAACCAAAGGGCAAGATGCAAGCACTGTTCCAAAGTATTTGCGGCTGACCCGGTAAAAAACGGCACCCCTCATTAGGTAAACATAGTAAGAGATGTGTAAAACACCCGAATTACGTGAAAAACCAAAGCAAAATATTTCTTTAAAAAGAGCGATGATGGTGAGGACAGGACTTGTGAGGTAAAATCTTGGAAATATTGTGAGAAAGCAAGTAGAAGAGCCATAGCTGAGATGGTTATTATAGATGAGCAACCGTTTTCATCTGTTGAACATAAGAGATTTAGAAGGGTTATACAAAGCTTAATCCTAACTTTAAGATGCCTAGGCCCTGTTTGGTTCACCTCTGAATGGAATAGGGATGAACCCGGGACGGTATCGGTACCAACCGATACAGATCCCGAAAATACCGATACCGAAAATACCGATACCGAAATCTCCCAAAACCCAATATCGATACTGATACCGAAAACATACGGTACGGTACAGTATAGGTTCGGTATCGGTACGATACCGGTATGGTATCGGTATTTTACCTTAAAATACCGATACCATACCGATCCCGTACCGATACCAAAAATACCGAAACCGAAAACCTCTAAATGTGAGTACCAATACCGATACCGAACACCCTCGGTTCGGTATCGGTATCGGTTCGGTACGGGATCGGGACCGGGACGGGACGGGATCGGTATTCGGCTCTATGTGCTTATCCCTAGAATGGAACCATTCAGAGGCAACCTCTGATTCGGTCAGAGGTGAGCTTGTTTGGTTGGAAAAATCCAACCTCTGAATGGTTTGATTCAGTGCTGAACCATTCAGCTCCACACACTCTCTGAATGAAAAAATGGACTCAACTGCTCTCAACCTTTCTTCTTCCTCATCACCCTTCCCTCTTCTCCTCTCCTTCTCTACACCAGAACCCTTCGCCGCCGTCTCCTCTTCTGCACCCGCCGCCCCATCTCCTCCCTTTCTTCTTCCCTCTCCTCCGCACGACTGCACCCTTGCCCCGTCGCTCCCATATCCTCCTCTGCACCCGCCTCTTTCTTTCCTGCTCTCTCTTTTTCTCTCTATGTGTGTGTGTCTGCGTAGATATAGAGAAGAAGGGGTGGGTAGGTAGGTGTGTGTGTGTGTGTGTGTAGAGATAGAGAAGAAAGGGTGGGTGGGTATGTAGGTATGTGTGTGTCGTAGAGATAGAGAAAGGGATGGGTGGATACTGGATTGGTAGGTGAGATATTCAAGTTGGGGTTGTGATATTAATCTGTGGGTTTTTTTGAAGGGTATTAATCTTTGGGTTTAATAATAATAATAATAATAATAATAATAATAATAATAATAATAATAATAATAATAATAATAATAATAATAATAATAATAATAGAAGAAGAAATTATGTATAAGTTTTTTATTGATTAAAAAGTGGGGTTTTCAAAGTTATTGATGTGTTATTGTTACATGGATAAAATAGTCGTTTTTCACACTCATTCAGACATACAACCAAACAACCATTACTGGTTCAGAGCCTCTTACCCATTAAGACCTCTTACTGGTTCAGCACTTACCAAACAGCCACCTAGTAGGTTTACCATTGCTTGGGATATTGGTGAAAAATAATTAGAGGAAAAAAGCGAAGCTTAAATCTTTATTTGCAAAGAGTAGCACGCGAGTGTGTCTAACCACAGATACCTGGACGTCAAACCAGCGGATTAACTATATGCGTGTAACTTGTCATTTTATTGATGACAAATGGGGTTTTACATAAAAGAATCATTAACTTTAAGCAAATATTCAGCCACAAGGAGATGAGATAGGTAGGGCCCTGCTTAAGTGTCTAAAAAGAATGGGATATTGAAAATGTATTGACCATTGTAGCAGATAATGCTTCGGCTAATGATGTTGCTTTAGAGTTTGTGAAAAGTAGGTTAAACGACCTCTTGTTCGACGGGAGATATTTACACATCCGATGTATGGCCCACATTATCAATTTAATTGTGAAAGACGGATTACGTGAATGGTCCACTAGTATAGATCATATCAAGAACGCGATTCGCTATATTAGATTATCTCCTCAGAGGGTTGGACACGTTTAAAAAGTGTGTCAAGGCAGAAAAGCTCGAGAGCAAGGCATTACTTAGTGTATATATGCCTACTAGATGGAACTCCACATGGGAGATGTTGGACAAGGCTGAAAAGTTAGAGAAGGCGTTTTACAATATGATTTGATGGACAAGAGTTATAGAAATGATTTGGGTGAAAATTATCCAAAAATTTCAGATTTTCATTACGCGAGACAATTACCAGGTGTGTTAGAATTGTTTCAGCATAAAACCATCAACGCCTGTGCTTCAAAATCTGTGACTCTTAACTTATTCTTTAATGATATTATGGGGATAGACAAGCATCTAAGGAAATTGAAAGCTGCGGGTGACACTAGTAGTAGAGTTATGGGTAATATGATGCTTGCGAAGTTTGACAGGTACTGGAGGAATTTGCCGAATGGCAAAAGTTTTAATTACATTCTGTATTTTGCAGCTATTTTAGATCCTAAAGTGAAGATGCGTGTGATTAAATTTGGTTTTACAAGAATATTAAAGGCTGAACAGAAAGAAGAGTAGACAGAAAATGATATTAAAAAAAAGGTTAAAATTGTCGTTGACAGTATAATGGGGGAAACTGAAGTTGGTGTTTAAACACTATGAATCAAAAGGTGAAAACCTGAAGTTCAGATAAAGTTTCACAAAGTCAAGGGAACTTTGAATAAGATGCACAAGACGATGATGACTTTTTAACAGAATTTAAAGCTGATGGTGGTTCTTCCTCATATACCACTAAATTAGAACTAGATAGGTACCTTGAGGACGCCGAGGAGAACAATTACCAGGGATTCAATATTCTAAATTGGTGGAAATCTGCATCTTCAAAATATCCAATTTTAGCACAAATGGCGAAATGTATGTTTAATAGTTTACGTATATTACTTACAAGTATAATACCTTCGAGCCAATTAACTTATTATCCATTATTATTATCGTAGATATTTTGGCTATCCCAGTCTCCAATGTTGCTTCAGAGGAAGCTTTTTGTACAGGCGAAAGAGTTGTCGGAACTTATCGAACTTCTTTGTCACCCCAATTGTTAGAGGCGCTAATATGTTCAGAAGATTGGATTCGTGACTCCGCTAAGAAGATAAACTATAATGAAGACCCAACAGAATTTGATGACATTGGAAAACGTATTTTACATACACATCTTTAAGTCGTTTTATGTATGTTTTATCTATTGTTGTATTTTTTGTTTTTTTTGTAGAAATATCTGATAAGGTTGATCCGGATACTGAATGTGGAGCTTGATTAAGCTGTTCTTGCGGGATGAATGTTGAAAGTTGAAGTCAACCAAGTTTTTTGGTTGTTTTGTTTATTTGTTTCAATTCTTGGTTTGTTACTTGTTTCGTACTTTCTTTTTATTTCTTACTTTGTTTCTACGTATGAACTAGAACAACTATGAATGATCTTTTGGTTTTCTAATTTATTTCTTACAAATGTTTTAGTTTTTCACTTAGGAATTCTATTGAACACTTGGTGTGCAAACATATTGTACACACTAATCAAACACAATCAAACCAACTAATCAGCAAACAATCTATCATAACTCATAACATCACCAACTAATCAGCATACAACATCAAAAAATAAATCTAAACTCAAATACTGTTGGTGCATAAGTGATAAGTCGACAATCAAACTAACATCACCATCTAATCAGCATAGAAACAATCGAACTAACTAGAACCTAACAACAACACACCATCACCATCCAAAATCAACATACAAAGTTCAAAAAACAAATCTAAACCTGTAATTTTGTTGGTTCAGAAGACAACCGTACTTTTCCTGAAGAATTCGACCAAGCAATCAACCTCTAAAACAAGTTATTTGTCACAAAATCGAAGGTTTTTTGCTTTTGATTATTATGTTGCAGGTCAGCTCGGTTTTGGGATGATGGAGCGAAGGAACCGCTGGGACAGGGACCGAGGACCGAAACCTGGTATTAGGGTTTCATTTCGGTTCTTGTTTTATGTACTGGTCGGGTCTTGGTTTGGGTCAAATCGGTTTTGGACCATTGCTCACCCCTACACATACTGAGTTTAACTAGTCATGCGAACCTATTATTTATAGATATATAATAATTGTATTTTGTATAATAAAATTCAATTACTTAATAAGTATAAGGGGGGGACGGGGCGCCACAATAAAGGTCACGGGTACCCCACTACCAGCACGGTAACACCGCCGCCACTAGTGCTGGTAGGGGTCTAGTGAACCGTTTTCTGGTTCTATCTAACGGGCTGGTAACTTGGTATATTAAATGCAACGGTCGAGTTTTTATGTTTTTTAATTCTTTTTTTGACCGTTGAATTTAATTTGTGTTTTCAAACGGCCATATTTTGTGATCGTTTTTATCATAGTTCCTATAAAACGCGAAACAATCCCACGGTTTTAGTATAAAAAATAATAGAAATTATCTCCATACTTTTAAAAAAATGTGTGACATGACGTCGAAGATGATCAAGTTATCATTCCCCCGCTCGAAGTGCACCCGATTTTACAGTCAAGCGATTGTAGCATTGAGTTTCTCATGGACGTTGGCAAGTGAGCTGCAGAGGAAGACACAACATCTAAAAAAGATATGTGCCACATGATCGTGAGGGAGGCAATACTCGGTTAATAGATGACTATTTTGCTGACATACCAAAATACACCGAGGCACAGTTTAAACTAAAGTATAGCATGTCGAGACGTCTATTTCTAAAAATTGTAGCAGATGTTGAAGCAAACTTTTGAACGGTTCAGAGAGGGCGTGGACGGTCGGTTTAGAAAGAGTTTTACGCCCATACAAAAAGTATCTTCAGCAGTGAAACAACTCGCAACCGGTAATCCTCCAGACGAATACGATGAGTATTTATGTATGTCTGAGAGGACGTCGCGCGGAATGTTTACAATTTTTTTGCAATGCTGTCATTAAGTTATACGAGGCTTATTTTTTACGAAGACCAACAAGTCACGACATTGCATGTTTGTATGAAGCACACGAAGAAAGACATCACCTTCACGGCTATGATCGGTAGCATTGATTGCACTCATTTAGTATGACGAGCATGTCCTAGGGAATTACGAGGACAATATATGAGAGGCAATCACCAATACCCTACGATCATGCTAGAAGTGGTTGCTTCGCAAGATATGTGGTTTTGGCATGGATTTTTTTGCCCCCGGTTTACTCAACGACATAATGTTCTCCAACAATCCCCAGTTTTTCATACCCAATGAAATGGAACGGCACAGCAGTGTCCATTTACTTTAAATGGCCACTTATATAAATGCAGATATTATCT